>JAUZNK010002313.1:0-11538 GCA_035046665.1 Euphysa ruthae
TGGTTGAAACTAATTAACGACTAGGTTTATTTAGACATTATTAACTATGAAATGAATTGTTTGGTTTGATTTCCTTAAATCAAGATTTGTTGAGTTTCTATTTATTTTGTATTAACTAGGTGCTTTTCATATCATTAATAAGATAATCTTAATTCAACTTGTTTAAGCTACATTTAAACGGCGAGTTAATATTTTGGCTTAGAGATAACAATTATGTTACCCTTGTACATGAATACCAAACACAGCTCTCAAATTTAAAGTGATGTCAGAACTGTAAAATAACTGATTGCATTGTTTTTAACCTGTTTTCAGATTGCAAATAGATTTGAATGTGGTAAGTGTTAATATCTGGATCTAATTTGAAAATCTTTGTTTTGTTTTAGCTACTCTTCAAGAAAGAAACGACTACGAATTTTAGTTGGTGTTCGAGAAGAATCTGTTAATAGGTAATTTATTTTCTTAGTGCTATTGGTAATGGTAATAAAAATTCTCTCTCCTAGGATTTTTTTTTTGTAATGTTTTATGATCATTTGTCCCTTTTCCTCCATGCTCACTGATTATGTTATTCAGTCAAATACACAATTTTTTCAAATAAAATTGTTAAACAGCAACATTATAAGTTTAATCTATATAGTACTTGATTTTGCAAAAATTATATTTTTATCTTATCTTTTATATATAATCCTAAATTTTACATCATTACGTCATCTGCATTGCAACTCACACCATCTGCATTGCAGTTTACATGATTTTCTTTTCTTGGAAATCATGTACTCAAAAACTGTGTGTTTATTGATTACTTGCTTTAAGTCATGCTGTTTCAACTTGTTTTAACTACATTTGGAGAACTTTTTATAGAGACGTTAATAATGTTAACAATGAAATTTTATTGATGTTTGAAAACCAGCCGCAAGTTAGATGTTGATTGCATTATGTGATTTTAAAAAATGCCGACTTTTTTGTTTGTAGTAGTGGTGGTTTTCACGTAATTTTTAAATTGTTTGTCTTAGCAGCCCTCAGAATTAGACATAAAGTTTGGAGGCTAAAAATTGTCATTGGTTTTTATCTTCAGCAACATTCTGATGGCGATTTTTTGCTGACAGAAATCAAATCCTCTAAGGCAGTTTGTAATAATAGCTATCTTGATAAACGGCAAGGGTTAAACATTGCTTTTGTACCCCATCCTAAAGATCATACATACGATTTTTGATTTAAGTATAGAATTTTTTAAATTGCCAATTTCCATTTTTTTTTTTTTTTTAAGTATTTTACAGTGTATTTCATTATTTCGGATAGTTTTAGTTGGAGATAGCTTCACTATTTATCACTGATCTTGAGCAGATCAAGCTGGGTGATGTTCAAATGGTGAACTCCAAACACTTGTATTGTGCTGCAATTCAAATGTTGTATTTTTCTGTCTTGACTTTTTGCTTGTTTGCAAGGGCAGAAATTGTTTTGATAAAATATTGCAAAGTTCTTCAAAACCGTATTTTAATCAACGAATATTTTCTTCAAAATAATATTTCAGACAACCAATATTTATAACTATTTTAAAACAAATTTAAAAAACAAGTATAATTTCATCAAGAATTCTTAAAAAATAATTAAAAACATGATCATTAAAAAATTAAAATACCAATGGACAGCATTATATAATATAAAATTAGATTGATGAAGTTTTAGGAAGACAGTATTTATGGGTGAGAAACTGTTTTGAAAGAATGTAGCAACTAAAGTTTTTCATGTTTAAATTATAGTGCTCTTTCTGAAACAATTCCTTCGAATATCATAAGCTTGTTCGAACTACTATGTTTAGTTTATTTTCTTTATTCATTAAGATGTTGAATGCAAAAAAAAAAAAAATCCTCTAAGTTATCTGTATCCTCAAATCTGATTGCCTAAAGCTTAATAGCTTTGTTGCCAATGTTCTTCTAAATTTCCATCGTCAATTGTAAATAACTTTCTCACAGTGTTTCTACTTTTCCATTAAAAATCTTTGAGACACATATCTGATACTTATGAAGTTTTTTCAATTTTTTATAGGAAAAAAAAAAAAAAATCGTAACTTTCACTTTTGTCCCAATCTTTCACTGTTTTTCTTTTTACCATGATGTAAGTTTCCTTTATTTGTTTTGCACTTAAGATATGTTTTTTTTAAATGGAATTTTGAATTTTCTTGGTTTATATATTTCTTTGCCACAGATATTTTAACATATATCAAAACATTCAGCCGCTTTTTAATAATTTATAATGGGTTCAAGATAAAAAAAAACAAAATAAAAAAATATCTGTTTTTTTTTTACCAGTTTATTTGCTGAATGAAATTATTTTTTCTTGTTTTATTTTATAACCTGATAAGGAAATATCTGTTAATCTTAATTTCTGTTCATCTTTAAGCTTGATAATGAAGTGCATTGTTATTTTTTATGTGAACAAGATGTAGGAAACTTAACCAAGTAAAACCTTTGTAATACGATGTCAAACTTTTGCCAATGGTATGTTTTTTGTCAAAGGAAAAATACAATGACAATTATCTTTTACCATTGTAAATTCTGAGGGCTGCTTAGAGAAATGGTGGTTTATTTTAAATTTGACTTTTTTTTAAAGCGAACCAATCTTTTCTTATTCTCTTTTGCACTGATTTTATATCTTTAAATGCGTTGGAAAGCGTGTGTCCAAGGTATTACTAAAATTATATTATTTATAGGTGTATCGCTAATACAATATTGGCTTAGAAATATTTAGAATCCTATAAATATAAGATGTTCCCAGTTAAAATAACTCTAGTTTAATATAAATTAGGCCATTCTAAATAGTATAGGTTTCCAATTCACTGGGTGAAATAATATTTATGTGAACCGACAGGCCGCATATTAATTGTTTTTGCGAATTATTCTTATCCACGGGTATTTTTTTTGGGGAAAAATATTAATACCATAAACACACTTACTTTGTCTTGTGATAAGCTTAAAATTTCCAATGAACTCTTACGAGACACTGTCTTTGATTCATGGCTTCCTGTATCATGAAGGGCTATATGAGAAAACCTTTTATTTTTTATAATGTACAACCTACTGATGTTTACCTGCAAAGCATAATTAAAGGATTTGATTTCAGGGTAGTCTCGTAACAAACAGAAAAGTTTTATCAAGAGCCGTTTTTAAATCACCCAGGAATAATCATTCCTAAGAAAATTCTCAACAGCAAGTTATTTAAGTGTTTATAGCCAACACTTGCAGAGAAAGAAAAGCAAAATTTGTTGTAAAAGAAGCTTTGTGTGGTTATATTATCTCCAATTATAATAGCCATATAGTTAAATTATACTTTAAATTTTATAACAAAAACATTTAAAAAACAATTATAAATCTCGCAAATATAATTATATAAATATATATTTTAGACAAAGAAATACAATTTCGTCATGGAAAATTGTATTTTTTCGTCTAAATTTTGTATATACTGCTCTTTCTATAATGGAGTATTCTAGCTGAAGAAGAGAAAAATACAGAATTAAAATATTATATAGATATTTATTTGATCTTTTCTTTTTTTCTCACATTCCTTCCTTTTTCAAAAACGTCTTTCCAATTACTTCGCAATTTATAATCTCAAACAGAGGAGAAATCTGCAACCAAATAAAACAAGTTCTGATACTTCCGTTTAGTCGAATTACGATGTGATAGGATTGCTTTGGACTTTTATATTAAGAAATGAAGTTTTGATTCGGTATCCTAAAAACATAACAAGTATTTTTTGTTTATTTGTATTAAAAACTAAAATACGGAGTTTTTTTTTTTTTTGTTATTTCATTTTTTTAATAAAAATAGTATATTTTTTTTTTCAAGAACAGAAAAAAGAATTATAAATGCAGCGGCCTGTCAAGATTAAAAAATTTTTTAACCCGACGGTGGATCGGAAACATAAATATTATTTAAGATGGCCTTAATGGAAAGTCAAAATTGATGTGCATTAGTTTCTTCCAATGACAATACCAACTACCAGCTTAAATATCACTTTTCTGGGATTATAAATCTAGGTTCTAAGGGAAATTTTTTCAGTAATGCCCATTACTTCTCATTATTGATGAAATACAGCACTTATTGGGTGTTTTATTTTTCTTTTCCTGTCACAATAGTTTGATTGATAAGTCAATACAGGCAAAAAAAACTTTAGTCAATCTAAGACCCTAATTGGCTTAATCTGGAAAATTATTTTATGTTTTTAACAGCTTTGATTTTATTTTTTAGAGAAATAAGTAAAAATCATAGTAGCTAAAATAAGTATCAAAACTTTTTTCTCATAAGGATGTATAATTAAAAAAATATATTGAAATGCTGCTTCAAGAAATTTTTATGAATGAACAATTTATGAAAACTTAATATGGAATATTAGAGTAAATAATTTTCTCTAAGTGAGTAATAATGAATTTTCTCATGTCTTGTGAGGTAGTTATGCTCATAGTTTGAAAGGAAATTTTTGTTTTTTTTTAGCATCAAACAACATTATATTCCAAAGAAAGAAAAACAAAGACAAGTAAAGATTTTGTTATGATATGCTTGACTATTTCAAAAAAAAAAAAAAAGAAAAAGGAGCTTATTTGATGGCGAGTGTGTTATACTGGTGGCCTTTAATATTTCCTGGGCAAAACACATACCTTCCTTTAACAATATAACTTATTAGAATAATTGTATTATAATAAAAGAAACCCAGTCATTATTGGTTTTCTTCAAATCAAAATTTTTTCCATGGCTACACACTCACAGATTATTTTCGATATTTTGTTCAATAGATTGGCCATTATCTTTTCAGGAAAGCATTCTAAAATATTTTTTGAGAGTTAGCTCTTTATCTTACAATTTGATTAAGGCCATGTTAATTATGGAAATAATTTATTTTAAAGTTATGCTTTTTCACTTAGTAAACTTACACTTACCTCTTTGAAATATGCTTACTTGTGGACTACTGATTTTATTGTTTTCCTAAATAAATAATATTAAAACATTCTTGGCTTTATGTCTCTTGATTTTGGCAATTTTTTTTGAAAGAGAATGTGTTTTTATGTTAGGTATTTTTTTTTAATAATATTGGTTAAATTTTCATTCAATCAGTTTGGTTATGATGGTTTTATAAATTTTTTTGCTTATTTTATTTTTTTTTTATTGTTAATTTTTAACTATTTATTTGTTTTTATGAGGTTTCTTGAAATCCACTCCTCAGTTTTAAACCTATATTCTGACATATATGGTATTTTTGGACACCATTTCACATTTTTATCAATGACTCCTAAACTAATTATTATATCAGAATTCTAGCAGCCTAAGTGGCAATCATGCTTTAGATTGACATCTGAATATATATGATTTACTTTTTATTTTCAGAATGATAATATAATACTGTTGCGTAGCAAAATTGAAATTTTAAAAAAGTTGGTCACTAAAGAAAAAGAGGAGATTAACACAAGTAAGGAAATGTTTAAAAGCTACTTGTAAAATTCACTCTCTCTGTCATAAACTCACTCTCTGACTGTAGTGCATTTTGTGGAACCTTCTTTGATTTGCTACAATGATATTGTCTTTAAACCATGTTTCTATTGTAGTGACATCGCTGATTAAACTAGCTTACAAATTTTTGAAATTTTAATTGGATGCATATAACATGTATAGGAATACCATTTGATCAGGGAAGGTTATGTTTAAAATATATTAGATAGAAGTGATGTAGTATTGAGCTCTGAGGCACATCTACTTTGCTATTATCTTTAATCTTTGATCTGAATTTTTTTTTCTGTAATTCATGAGCAAAATTGATCTCTAAAAAAAACCAAGACATTTTAATGGAAATTAATTTGTGCAAGCAGAAGATGAATTTGTAGTTCATTTATCAGTATTTTCGTTCGTTTAATGAAATTAAAGGATAGAATTAATGGCTTGTATTTAGAATTATGACTTTCTAATTATGCTGTTGTGAGAATAAAAGTAATTTTTTCAGAATAAAAACATTTCCTTTCCATTAAGTAGTTTGTTTGCCACAAATAAATATCCAGATCTTTAGCAATGTTAACAAGATAATTGTTACTTTCTATTATTATTTCTCTGTTTTAAGAAATAAATTAAATTAAAGCAAGTTGGCCATATTTTCTCTGAGCGCTAGAATACTAATCTAAGGGTATATTGAAAATATTGCTGTAGAATTAACCAAAACAATGGTTATACAACTTAGTGTACATATGTGGATATTAATGTGTTGCATGATTACAGTTTCTGCTTACAATTAATTTTAAGTTGTCAAAATTTCAAAATGCCATCTTAGCCATTTTAGCAAAAATACATATCTTACATTAAAAGTTCTTTGTTTTGGGAAATATTTTTGCCATAGCATTTAAAGTAGTACGTTCTATTGCTCAATGCAAACTTTAGCTTCTTAAATTCTTTTTAGGTATCTGGTGACCATTTTTTTAATATTTTGGTAAAATAATTTTTTTACTTAAATGCTTTAATCAAAATTCCATTTATGTTTTTAGATTTTTAGAGAAATGTTATTTATAATTTATAAAAAATCTTATTAAAAAACATCTTATATTTTTGAGAATGTAATTTAATAAAATGCTGATGATGCAGTTCGTATTTCTATAGATATTATATTTTTGAAAAAAAATGTTCAAGTTGTTTCAGCCAACCTACCTCTCCACTGAATTTTAAATTCCTGCTTATTGCATATCTTGAGAAACCAGATGTTGCTGCTACAGCAACCCCTGGTAAGAAAAAGTTTCTGAAAAAACCTGGTATTGATGAGATTTGCTTAAATATTGTAATAAAAATATTTTAGATATTTAAATAGGTAACACCTTTTCACTTTTGAATTAGTAGACTTTTGGCATCATATTTTTTTATTTTTCTTTTTTTACTCAATATACTTGAAACTTAAGTAAATTACGTTTTGAGGAGCTTAAAGATTTTACTTGTGGAGATTCGTAGATGTCAATTTTTTTTATTCAAGAGAAATTACATAACAAAGAACTTCAGCAAAAGAATGATGAGCAGAGGACGTTGGTCAACCGAATCAAAACAAAGACAGAACATATAAAAGATAATCCAAAGATCTTAGAGAAAAGAGTAAGTATTATCCTTTTATATTCAATTTCTTCTTTAATCTGGTGTTTAAACTATTATATTTAAGCATACTAAGAAATGGGTGCTGGGTGCTCATTGTTTAAAAATGCCAATAAAAAAAAGCAACCAATGAAAATCTTTAACATTGTTTTAACTAACCAATCATTCAAGTTGTTATTAAGATTGGTTAGTTTGTTTCCAGGCGTGAAGGTGCATCATTCAGCAATATTATTGTAGAGATTTTACTAGATTTCAAATTCTGTCTATTACCAAATGATGTCTGGAGGGTAGGTTTTGATTTAAATAAATAATTAAATTTGAAGTTTGCTAAAAACGAGTTTGATATTATTGCAGATTTAAATTAAAACAAAAATCTATCAAACAAATAATTCTAATTTTAGATTTCTTCAAATTTAGACCCGTATCAGCTATCTAAAACTTAGCAAACAATATAAATCAGGGTAAAAGTAAGCATATATGACATAAATAAGGTACATCCAATGTCCCATGCTAAATTAGTTTCTTCCAAACTATTTATTTTATATAGAAAAAACTTGACAGAATTATTGACAAGCTTGATCATCGTAAGGAGGATTTGAAAGCGCTACGTTGTAAACATGTACGTTCATTGATACAAGATATTTATCCCCTCTCTGAACAAGAAGTATATCCAGAGTTTGGTACTCCTCCTCGATCCACATATATTTCTACACGTAAGTATCTTGTTTAGCAGTTTAGCACAGTTTATCAGTTTTATATTCATTTTAATTTCTTGAACCCATGGCAAATTCTACTTATGAGTTCACTCAACTATTCATATTGCATGATCTTTTTTTTTTGGAGCCAATAGTTACCCGCTCTAAAATTTTGTATAGAAGTTATAGTGCATAACAGTTATATTTTATCATCATCTCAATTTAAATATCAAAACAGTTAAAGAAAGTATTAAGATAAATTAATTGAATGATTTTAAGATTGGTCATCAAATTGACAACTGGGATAGCTCAAGAAAATTCTAGGCCTTGTTTACATTGTAGGTCTAAGAGAGTAAGGGTTACGTTCAAGAGGAAATCAAAATATGTGTGCCAGGTAGGTGTGGTCAGGGGCTGATCTAGAGAATTATTTTGGGCAGCCATATTCGGAATAAATAATTTTCTCAATTAAGCTGCGGGGTCTGGGGGCGTGCTTTAAACGGCCCCAGCAGGGTTCAGGGGCAGAGCTGCGGAAATTTTTCGCTTTTTGGCTCTTTTTTGAACTTGAGGACTGCTTAAAATGATTTACATTCCTTTGATAAATCTACCATTTTACATTTTCTATCAATCACCTAAGCCATAATCGATCATAGGTTACATGCTATTGTCCTTTAAATTTGCATTAAACAAAAATATTCCGAAAAGAAGATATAATTTTGTTAGGAACTACTTGTCAATTTTAGAAATCAATGGACGAAAACATGACGCTCAACCAGGAACCTTTTTTTTCTGAGTTAGTAGCTTGTTCAAAACAAAAAGATGTTGCTGCCAAAACAGGATCTGAGAAGAAAAAAATAAAATCATGGAATAATTAAGAAATTTCTCAATTCGGTGTACTTTTTGTCAAGAAAAAAGTGAGCTGTAAAACAAAATTATGTGTACTTAGCAGAAGTTGGTGACGATGGTATGCTGCAATACATTAAAAATGCATCAAAAATACCACTTATTGCAACAGAGTGTTGAACAGGTTGTTTAGTTAATTTCCGATCAATAGATGATGACGTAGTTTCGAAATTTGCCAGCGATTTTTCGATTCTCACTTATGAATTTACTGGCAAAGCTGATAGATCCCAAATGTCATTTTTTATCAGGTTTGTATATCCATTCAAAAACCAATCGGTTGAACATTTTCTGGGTTTGGTAAAACTTGCTGCATCTAAAAAGTCAATAGTCAATGATAAGGTTTTCCGGTTTGGATGGGAGGTCTAAATCCATGAATAGAGAAGAATTTCAACGCTTAATACGTCGCTTAATATTGCCCACTCGGTTTATATCGGCTGCAGAAATCATCACCTAGCTCTCTGTCTTGTTTATTTGGTACCTAAGTACCCCAAACTGGCTGAAAGTGATAGAATTCTTATTTCACTTTAGAAAACATTTAAGTTCAGTAGTGCCAAACAGACTATATTTGAGGAAGCAAAAATAATAAATGAGAAAGCTCCAATGAAACTAATCAAAGCTATAACAACTCAGTGGCTAACACATAGAAAATCTACATCATGAATTATACCACGCTGTGAGCCTATAATTTATGCATTAAATACAGAAAAAAGATGTTGAAGTGAAAGTTTTTCTCACCAGTTAAAAAATTCTCAAAATTTTTCGAGACAAGCAACTTAGTTTGTTGTTCAGTGTCATCTAAACTTGAATTATAGTATGTTACATATTTCTTGTAGTAGAAAAAAACTTTTCAAAAATATATAGGTTAAAATATCTAAAAATACTTAATAATTTGGACAAACAGCTTATTAAGATTAGGCTACCGGCTAAATAGTAACATCCAAAATGAAAGTAGAAAAATGTTCCACTGCAAATAATATTTCCAAAATATAGTAAAAACAAAGGTTATTTTTTTTGTTTTGCTATGTTAAAAAAAAAAAAAAGCCCTAATTTGATGCGCCCAAAAGCGATGTATCACAGTCATTTTGGACCTAGATCAGCCCCTGGTAGTGAAAATGACGAAATAAAACCTTACATTGAATTTGTGGTTCAGATCTGTTAACAAAAAATTCTTTACATTGTGTTTAAAAGAATTAACATTTTTGCTTAGACAAATATTTTAATATCTTGTACAATTATCTAAAAAGATAGCTCTTGGTAGGAAATTGAATTATAGCTTTGAACATTTTGTCTAAAAATAAGTTATAGTTTTTAATTGATTTTTCTGTGCTGTTAGTTACATTAGCAGGCTTGAATGTGTCACAAATGAATTCAGAAAATTTCTTATCAAACGTTTAAATGTTCAATCATGTACATATTATATGAAAATTTTATCAAATTTTAGCACAAATTCACATTTGACTCATATAGCAAATGTGAGTTTCTTGACCAAAATCGCAAAAATGATAACAAACTCAAATGAGTATGGACTTGTCACCTAAAGTTGAATGTAGCAAGGGCGGTGTATCCATATTTTTCATTGCTTGTGGTATTTTTTTTTCAAATAATAAGGTGTCCTAATGGCATATAAGCCTCATAATATTTTGACCATGATTGTAGTTGCACTGATGCATTGCTCAAATTGGTTATTCGATAGTTTATCTCTTGGAATTTAAGTGGTGCTACATGATCCCTATTTTCCTGCTGCTTGTAAAAAGTAATAAAAAATTTTTATGGGCAGATGTTCAATTTTTATTGCTCTGTTTACCTTTGGATACCAGATATAGTTGAAATAGGGTTAAATAAGATACAAATAGATATGAATTAGGTTGAATTAGATACAAATATTGAGCATGTTATGTCTACATAAGAATTATAGCTTGGAATTTACCTTGTTGATAACCTTGTGCTATCCATTCTCCAATGATTACTTCATCAATCTATATATTAAGCCTGGAGCTGAAGTTTATTTTTTTTTTTCAGCAAAACAAAATAAAGGTATTGCTATCTCTGACTTTTTTGTTATTATTTTTTAGCTTTATCTGTATAAATCATTTTTTTTCCTTATCTCAATCTTTTTTTTGTCTTAGTGGAATGTGATGATGTCATATCACAAAACATGTCTACGTCTGCAGAGACTGAGTTAGAGGAAGCAACACGCACAATCCATGTTGGAGGACAATGGATATCACACGAATTCTCACAGACTGAACATACCATATTAGGTGTTGGTATGCCATCTACAGACGATTTTACCAAGTATTATGAATGGTGTAAGTTTTTTATAATGAGATTAGTTATCTTGCATCACAAAAAAAGATAAAATTTTGAGTCTAATATAACAAAAATATTTCCATGTTAAATTTTGTGGTTAATGTGAACTCATATCTTAGAGATTTAGATCCAAAAAAATGATTTTGAAAGTTTTATTTGATTTTTGCCCACACACATACACACACACACACACACGCACACATGTACAGACACACACACACACACATCAGGCCTTGCCATGAATCCCGAGCGATCGCTCGCGCTTGTGTAGTGCTCGGGTGAATTTACTCTACCTGAGTGTTTAATAGCTCGTGTGAATTTATTGCTTGAAAAAAAAAATTAAATGTATTTTAATATATTTACAATTATTTAATACATTTATATATTAAATATATTTAACTGAAAATGGACGAGTAGATTTCACTACTATCTTTTACCATTTTTACGACAGTCAGTTTTAGGAATAATTATCATAATTAAAGCCCACGTGGGTAAACACAAATATTTTTTTGCAATATACTCCC
>JAUZNK010002314.1:0-11537 GCA_035046665.1 Euphysa ruthae
ATAAAAATATATATATTTTTTTTCATATCGTTTCTGTTTAATTTCTTTCCTTTTTTTTTTAATAGCTTAGCAATTGTTACAACTTGCAAATCTTTTCTTTTTTTTCTTTTTCTTGCAATAAATTTCTTTCTCTAATAATTATTTAAACTGCAAAATTATCTTTAAACTATCACAAACCAGTTTTAAAAGTGGTCTTTAAACACTAAAATACGATGTAAGACCTGAAAATCTAAATAAAACGCTTGTTAAGATCAATATATGTTGAGGAATTTATCTTTCTTTATATATGTATTCAAAATTAAAAAGAAATTAATGAATCCTCTGCTTGACAAAGTCAAGGCTTTGATTGGTTGCTTGACCTTAAGGTGCTTTTAAAAGTCTTTTTAAAGAGTTCCTTGGTCTAATAATATCAGAGCAAACAAAAAAAATTAAAAAAAAAAAAATGTTTAACTCACATTCAGATCTTAGGCTAAAAATCTCAAACGTAACGAGACATATATGTTCAATCCTATGCCAACGAAAAATTTAATAATTAGTGTAATGTATTCTTTTAAAACTAAATTCTAGCTAAATCTCTTTTGAACTGTCAATCTATGTAAAGCAGAACAATATCACTCATTCAATCTTAACGCACACGTTAACATGCTACTTAACATTTTATTTATATAATAAAAGATTTGATTTAGTAAATATGAGAAAAAAAAAAATGTTTCATTCATTTCATTTTATAACTCAGAATTTGTTGAAAATCCATTTAAAATAAGAATATAATGATTTTAAAATCTTTTAAATGAAAAATTTATTTTTATATTATTAAAATGTTTATTAAAAAAAAACCATAATAAATATCAAAAAACATATCAAGAAAAAACGAAAACAAAGCTCAAACTTCATGAAATCAGTCTTACCAAAATGTTCGTTGAACACTTCGTAGTATATTAACATGATGGACATTTTGATCCATGTAGAATGATAACGGATATTTGTAATGCGGAGAAGGAAATGGTGGTATTTTTTAATGTTATTCCAACTATAGATGTTCTTAGTTGCATAGGACATCCGTATTTATATATATGAAATAGGCTTCCCATGTAATTTGATATGAAAAGACGTTGAGTCTTGATTATCTTATCTACGTTATAATATAAATTTTCTTAATCGCCTTAGATATTTATTATGTAGCTATTTCAAAAACTAGCTTTAACAGTTTTAACCAAGTTATGGCTCCTCTATACCTAAAAACGTGTGTATGGAACAACTGGTGAGGTGCCCAAAAGCAAATTTTGGACATCATAAATCGATATAAATCTTTTATAATTTTACCTGATTTTATCCAAATGATTATTAATCTTAATAGGGGGAATTAAGATTAACAATCAAGGTCGTTGTTGACTGTTATTTTTATTTACTTTTCATGTATATCTAAAGAAACTATTTTCCTTTAACAAGCAATAAAAAATATTTATGCTTTAGTTATTAGAAGTACTGAAGCATATTCTTTTCATCGTATATGAAATATCTTTCATTTGATTCCAAAAAAAATTTTAGTATGATAATGGAGATTTTAATGGTTTTTGGTTTTAAGCCTCTAATGTTATGTGTGACAGTCGATAATGCAATTTATTTCTTTATTCCAGCATTCATTAAAGTTATATATATAACTAAAGAAGATTAATTTAATGTTACAAAATAGCCTAGGTCACGTGCATATTGTGATAACTTTATTCCTTTGCAATTTGTATCAGCTTTGGTGAGCATAGTGTAAATCTCCGTAAAGCCGTAAAGAGCCTTAGAAAGGCTTAGTTAGTTTGGTTAAATTGTTTTACGACACTGCTGATTGGTCAAGCGAGCAATAAACAGCAAACCTTAAAACTCCGAGTATTAGCCGTTTTTGAAAAACCTATACCGGGAGGCTATGGGACTCTATTTGGAAGAAATTCTGTGTCAAGAGCAATTACAAAAAGAATAATACATACGATTCTGCTTTTAATCAAAACTAATTTCAATTCGAAAGCTTTTTCCCCCAATCCTTTTAAGTTAATTTGTTCTACATCATCATATTCAGCATTCTTCGTCGCTAAAAGGATAATATTCTTGAACGTCTGTCATTTCCTGCGTGAAATACTTTTTAATGTTATTTAAAACGTGATAAGCAGATATCAGCAATGAGTATTTTGCGATCTGAACCTTGCCAAAAAGTGTTAAGAAAATAGTTTTTCTATTTTGTTTTGATCCATTATCTCTTCATCATGCCAGGCGTTTTTTTTGGTAGAGCAATCTTACTATATCATTCCTAGCTTTCTTTTCATTAGTCGAAGTTCTCAAATATTTACCTTTGAATATGACATGAAGTTCAATACGCGAAACAACAACAGCGAAAGTATTAACTTACCAATAACAAAACATGCTAAACCAACGACCTAAAGACTTGCCCTCCTTCGTCACGTATTTTGGAGAGCTCGGTAAAGGTGCTTGTTCAGAATCAAGGTACTCAACAATTATAAGTGACTCGCCTTATTACTATTCACCTGGTTTATTCTTTGTTCATCTGCTACCTAGTTTCTTATCAGTTTACAGTTTACATAACGTCAGCATATGCATCATTTATTCTATTATCGTAAACCATTTTGATTTTAGTTTGACATTTAATAAGAGCAAATAATAAGAGATATGTTTGTGCTGCAGACCGACGAGGAGGTACCGGTATGAAAAAATCGTACATAAGGGGTAAAATCTTATATAGAAATAATAAGCTGTTGTTGCCAATAAGTTTTAGTCTCTGCATATCTCACTTTTATAGAGAATGCGGTTAGGTAACCTCATAGCTTTTTAGGCGTTCTTAACGTTTTCTCTAAGGAGTACATTCTCGACAGTTTCAAAATGATTCCTAGGATCATAAGGAGAATCGCCACTGCTAGCAGACTAGTAACCTTAAAGATAGCGACCTCTCCCCCGTTGCCTTAATTAATAACATAATACTTAACTCTTTGCATATGCTTTAGAGAGATTTCCATGCTCGTAATACTTTTTCGTAGGACCTGACACTTATAATTAGACTGTCTAACCACAAGTTCATGTCGTGTTAAAAATGAATCCACAGTGGTAGTGCCAACTCAGCGTTAAACTTAACATCAATGAAAAAGAAAAAGAAGAAGAAGTTTACTTGTTTTCAAAAAAAGTTATTGAATTCAAAAGCCAAAAGAACTTTAAAAGTTTCTTAAAACTCTTGGGCTTCCTTCTAAACATTATTTAAAATAGGAAATCCGTTTGGATAATTACGGTAGCCGAAATTAATATTAATAATATTATGAGAAAATATGATTTTCTCATAAAAGTTTAAATTAAAGTTATTTATTAAGTAAAGCAAAATTTGCTGTTGATGATGCAACAATGTATATATATAATTAATGGCTTCTTATTTCTCAAGGAAATTCTTCTCTTGAATTCGAAAAACTGAAGATAATTCTAAATTCTGCACCCTCGATCTAACCCTGGAAATTGGCAAACCTTAATCTTAGAGCGTTTGTGGTGTTGTTAGGGATCGAGTTTTTCCAAACATTGGAGAAGCCCTATATTTTTTGACTTTAATTGTAGTTAAAAAATCTCCTAATCGGCTAAAAATTATATCTGAAAGACAAAAACGACGCTAATAAAATATAAAAATTCAAATAATGATGATGAAAAAATGTTCCAGACACTTTTAAAATCATCAAGAGTTTGAAATGAAAAGTTAACCAGCACGACTTTTATCGATTTGCAAACGTATTTTGTTACTGACGAAGAGATCTTTCTCAATGTCAATTGATTTATAGCGTGTCTATTGATAGAACTTTCTTTTTAACATCAAGCAGACTTTCTCAAACGCAGTTAGAGTTTTGTGTGATGTACCGCAAAGTTCGATCCTAGGCCCCATTGATATTTCTTTCATATGCAAATAATATATTTTCATATGCAAAAAATATATCCCAACACGCTGACTACAAACTCAAACCGATTCATGTTTAATTTCTACAAGTGATGATTTAAAAGCAATATATTAAAATATGAATAGAAACTTTCTTTAAGATTGATCTGTAGAAAACACATTAAGTATTCATTACAGCGAACGTAAAATAAATATTTTTTTTAAGCCTAAACTTTAATTTAAACGAGAATTTAAAAGAAAAATAATAAGTAATATATCTAGAATGCATAATAATCGTCTCTCTATCGGGAGAGCACACGGCCACGAAAGCAATAAAAAGTTAAGTAGTACTAATTAAGTATTTTTTTATAGAAAAAAATTTTAATGCAGATTTACATAGACTTCTTTTTAATGCATGCATTGCTTATGGCACCAATTTGAAGCAAAAGTTTTGTAAAAAGCTTAAATTTAGACAAAAATAAATGAAATACTTTTTGCTTGAACTAATGTATTTGTGCATCTAAGTTTAACAAAGGCATACTCTTAAATATTAAGATATTAGTAAAAATTGAAGTCAAACAGTCATAGGATCTCTTGAGAATAAGCTCGCTTGTTCAGATTTCAAGCTATTGAATGACTTGAACCGTATAAAATTATTAATTTTAAAATGTAATTTATTAATTGAAAAATCATATTTTCTGGTTCATCAGTTACACTTTTTTACCCTAAATTTTCATAAAAAACATTTTCTTTGGCTTTGATGTAGCTAAAAATGTCAATTAAACAGCAGAAACAGATATTATAATTGAAAAATTAAAAAGGGTTATATTTTTTATTATTCAACAAAATCAAACTTGATTTCTTCTTTTAAACATGAACTGTATGTTTTTAGAAACGATTGTCTTTCTTTTTTTTTTCATATAGTATATCTGTTGTTTAAACTTTTGTGTGGTATTAATGGAAGCAATTTCTTTTATTCACCAAGCATATAGTTGCCAAGCAACCTGGTATTGTGAGCGGACTAGGCTAGGTTGGTAAATGTGAGCGTGTAAATGTTGGATCATCTGAGAATAATTATGATTATGGGGTATGATAAGGTGTTGAGTTACTCACTTTTCAAGGAAAAAGGTAAACTTAGTGTCTTTGACGAGCGGTCGAAACACGCAATTTATCCTTAACCCTGGAGATAAAGTTTAAGGGCACTTTAAAAAGTCTGGTTTTCAAGAGATATGAAGGTTGAGGTTGTATCTCAGTCTATGGTTTGACATTGCAAACAACTCTGCGATCCGGCAGCGATAACATGGACTTATTAAATTTCCTAAATATATAGCTATTAAGTTAGTTTAACTTATTTCGGTAAGTCAAGAAGAGTGTTAAAGTAACAATAGCAATATTGCAACACAAGATTTAAGCATGTAAATATGGGTATGTTCTGTGTAAGTATGTTACATCGTCTAAGTCCTTTTTATTTTTCTGTCAGAGTATTTTAAGATATTATCGTGTTAGCCGCTGGATCAAATTGATTGTAGCAGTTTTTGTAAGTGTGACGTCTTTATGGAAAAACTCTTTGGCGGTTACTGTACTTACTAATTAGAGAATTTGCACAAAACATTCTGAAATCTAGTAAACTAAGGCTGCTATTTAAGTTAAATTATATGACTGTTTAAAACTTGCTCATCAAGTCAATGTTTTGAAACAAAGTTATTTGGTGTTTTTGGTAAAACGTCTTATAACGTTAAACTGTACATGTTCATTTCCTCAATATTTCTTGATAAAAGAGAGACAAATATGTTATCATATCGTTTACAACAAATCAATCTCTTAGAGTATTTAAAAATCAGCATCACATTCTAATTTCATGATAAACCTATCTTTTTGTTAAGGTGTAAGAATGGCGAAGAGAACAAATTTGTGATGGGTGAGAGGTTTCAGAGGGTAAAAAGAGTTCTTTGTGTATTCATTGTCCAAGAGAGATTAAATTTAAGTGATTTTATTGACAGCCAATTTTTTTTAAATTTTTAACTGGATCCAGGAAACAATGAAAATGCTCCAATTTCGTCTTCAGATTAATCGCTTTTACTACTATCCTATTCACTTTCATTAGCGTCTCAACTAATGAATAATTTATTCACTGCATATAAACCTTTAACAAAAACTTTTACATTACCGTTGGGTAGCTGAAAAAAATTATCAAAGTCTACTGTAAAATAAGATATTAGTCGAGTGGCTTAGACGAACGTACATATCCGTGGTATTTGTTCTAAAATCAACATCACATTCGTCTATCACTCGAATTGGCTTGATAAGGCTGGCAACATTCAGGAAGAATTATTTTGGATCAATGGCCTACTTGAACAGTTAGCCTTAAATTTGCAATGGAATTTAAACTTGCGCTTTATCTCAAATCAAGCAAACAAGTGAGCAAGCGAGCAAGCAAGGAGGTAAGCAAGCAAGTAAGCAAATTAGAAAAATAATAAACAATATATAAAGTAATATTTTACAAACAAAAAATTTTTGATAATATTGAAACTGACAGCTTTGAAGTTCTAGTTGAAAAAATATAGAATTAAAAACAAAATACTTTTTTAATAATTTTGGTCCGTAGGCTCTCATAGCTTAGTAACCAGCAAACAACATAAACCATTTTTCGCAAAATGGTTCCCTGGATTTTATTAGTCACCTTTTGAAAGGTAACAACAAGCTGCCTATCACTACAGATCACTTAAATTTAATCTCTTTTGGGAAATGAAAGCATAGAATCCTTTTCACCTTTTCACTCATCCCCAGCTCTTAATTGCTCCCATTGTCACCGCATCTTAAACAATACGAGGATAACAAATTTACTCTATTCGCCTTTCTTGCACCCTTATAAAAAAACAGGTGCATCATGGAATTAGATAGATGAATGCTGTTTAGTTATATATCATATATAATTATATATTATTATAAATTGACTGACTCAATAATTTGTTTTGATATTAGTTAGCAATGACATATATTATGCAATAATGTCCCTAAAGTCAATGACATTGGTTAAATTTGATGTTGAAATAATAAATCGGGAAGATTTGCACCACTAAATTTTAGTCGTATCTGTTTTTAACTATATTTATAAAATTAGGACTATATTCCTTTATTATTTGTGACAAAAAAAATTTAGGTAACAGACAAGTAGGGATGAAATAGACTGATAAAAACTAAGCATTGAACAATCAAACCACAAAAAGATTTTTTAAGGAATAATTTTGATTCACAAGATTATGGAGAGTACTGTCAAATATACAGATTAATCGAACTATAAATAAAGTAAGAAGATGGAAAACTTCTGTATGAAAATCATATCTGAAAAACTTTTAGTTGAATTGTTTCATATCTCATTAACAATTTCAAATGAGTGGTAAGTTATTTCAATATGATCTCTTTAAAATTTTCTACCTTTATTCTTAATTATTGTGAGTGCTTCCAAAGCAATTCTGCGGTGAAGTTATTAATCATGCTATGTTAAAAAGGTAATACATAGTGTAATTAAAGTTTTATAGCTAGAGCCTAAAAAGTAGTAGCTTGAAACATTTTCTCGTCTTATAAGCTATTAAACAAATCAATTCAAAACATGCTATTGGAGAAGATGATACAAGGGATAAATGGGCATCTTTTTCCTTAAATATTTGTTTTTTTTTATGTAAATTTAGAGTTGTCATAAAAGTATCTATGCAAAGTCATGCATAAAAAATTTTTGAGTATTTAAGTAAAATTTTCAGATTTAATCACTTTAGAAAAAGCAAATATTTAAATTATGGGACTACGTGGCTAGGCAGAGATCCGCTCCATATACCCTTTAGTTTAAACTTAGTCTTATCCATCTTGCGTGAGTTAAAGACAACCGCATGGCCATATCATTCAGTAGCGACCGTTTTTGTCGTATCATACCCAGGAAAAGGCGGAAAAGTTACTGTCGGTGCAGCATCAACAGCTGCACCGACAGTTACCAATTGTTTGGTAGCTTTTAGATATCAACATCAAATACTTTGAAGGTGACATGCTTATACCACAATTGATGGTGGAACTTTTTTGTTCCCGTTTTTCATTTAAAATTTTGGAACGAAACTCAAATACTATTTAAATAAGAAGCTGCAAAAAAAAAGGGGAATTGCTCTTAGAAAAAAGATTTTATTAAAGTACATTTTTTTTTATAATGCCAAAGTAGATATGATTAAAAACTGAAGAAAAGTTCGTAGATTCACTTTTGCGGATTAACAGTTTTTGACCAAATTCGAAAGAAGATTATGATCGCAAAATTTTTAAATGTTGTCACAAATCAGCAATAATGCTTTTATTAGGAAAAATATTTTATATTCACAGTAAAGGCTCGTTTAAGTGCCATCTATCAATTAAGCCCTCCTTTTGATTATGCGGACACCACAATATATAAAATTTGAAATAAGTAGCCAGGGCACTTAATATAGGTTCTTATTTAAAGGCAGTGTGGCCTAGAGGTAGCACATTTTCCGATATTATTGTATAGAAAAGATATACATACATTGTCATTTAAGGAATTTATTTAGGGCCAAAAACTTAACTGTTGTAGACATTTTAATAGTTTTTATTAATCTTTTTAAATACTAATCTAACTTATTTTATTGTATAACAGGACGCACTTTGAAAGCAGTTTATAGTTGAAGTATGTACATCCCGTATAAATATTTGGAAGTAAATAAATAAAATCTTCCAAATTAAAAAGTTCATAGAATTTACGGTATTATTTATCCGCAAAAGAAACATATTCACAAAAGTTTCTTCCATCCTTTTAAAATACTAAAAAAGAAAAATATTCTAAACTAATAAACTTGTCAAAATATCTACGGCCATTTATCACGATGTATAATTTTAAAAAGTTTTTGAGAGATTTACCCAATTCTCAAAATTCTCCAACTTTGTTCCCAATTTTTAAAGTAATATGTACATAATAAAAAATGAGTAAAATGTCATAACTACCCTCGTAAAGAACTGGTTATTTTTTATTCTTCCAATAAATATACGTTTTGAAAATTCCAAAAAATATGAATCGTTTAGGCAACGAGTTAGCTTTTTTTCGATGTGATAAAAAACTCTTAGTTGCGGACTGGCATGTATATTTTATTTATGTGAATATCGGCCGTTGAGTGGTTAGTTGGATTTTTATCAAAAATAAATCTCGAATGGACTTTTCCATCCCAACTCCTCCCGTTTATCGTTATTTAAACGCGCTGGGATCTTTCAACTTTTCCTTGAGCCTGTGGATGATATAGTCGAGATCGAATAATTTAACCTTATTTTCTTTACAAAATTTCGCCACACACTTCTTAAACTCGACTCCATTATCGCTTTGTAATATTTTAGGCAAGTCACGGAGGCGAAAATTTTGTTTAGTTTCTTTTTTATATTAATGCTATGATTACTCCAAAAAAGGGTACAGTAAATGGAATCGGGAAAATATGTCAAGTATTTATAGGATGTATTTGTAGGTTTTTCCTTTGTAGATCACGGAGATGCATCTAATATCACCCAAGCCGATTTGATGCTGCTTATGAACTTGTTTTACAATAACAGGTCGGGGCCTAGCTTTATTTGTAAAATTATTTCTGCAAATTCTTATCTTCCATGATATTTTTCGAAACGTTTTTTTGACTAAGGCAAGCAAAAGATCTCTTGCTCTCATGTAAAACTTTTGTACCCTCCTGATTTTTTTTTCTCAAAAGTTATTTTGACAATGCTTTTGATTTCACTTTTCTTCACAACCTAAATAAAAACGAAGCAAAATCAAGAGTGGCACAAAAACAAAGCATTAAATTGTATATAGTATATAGAAAGAAAATTTTTTGAGGGAATTAATTTTTGCGAATTAAATTTTTTGCGAAAACTTTGTTAATTTGCAAATTCCAAAGAAAACCAAGTTATGCCCAAATATAAGTTATGACGTTATGATTAGGTCTTCGAAATTTTTGATAACGTCATCACTATTTGACCTAAGTGAAAATCGAGCAAACAGCAATGCTTACTTTTTTCTTTGGTAAAATAAAATCTCTCTATCTGCTGTAAATTTTAACTGTTAACACTATGTACACAACAACCTTCACAGAAAAAACAATTACATGAAGAGCCGATTATTGCAAAACACGGCACAACAGTTATTTTAATTATGATTTTTTAACTTCATTTTCGGATTTTAATTCGGGCATTATAAAAACGGAAACCAACGACCATTTTCGTGTCTTATTATTGTCACCAATAACAACGACGATGCTTTAAATACACAAAAAGCAAATATCGAGATAAGATCCCTCCATCGAACCAATTTAAAGGATTAGAAAAAAAAAAAAAAAAACTTAAAAACTTAACGATTGTTCCTGGAATAATGTTCCTGGCTTTTCAAAACTTTTTTTGACAATTTTCATGAAATATTCAATGAAACTTGTCCAGTGAATTTAGTTAAGGTTCAACCTAAAGAAAATTATAACCCTTGGATGACACCAGCTTTGGTAAAAAGCTCCAAGAGAAAACAAAATCTCTACGTTAAATATTTAAAATCTCGCTCAAACATCAACGAACACAATTACAAGGCTTATAAACCTCTTTTTTACAAATTAATCAAACGTGCAAAAATAAACCATCTTTCTAAACAACTTCTGAAGGATAAATCAAATGCTAAAAAAACCTGTTCAATACTAAACGAAGTAATTAGTAGAAAGAAAACTGATAATGATGATATGCCAAAAATGTTAAATTCAAATAACAGAACTATAAATAATTTTGTACAGATATGGTAAAGAATTTAATAAATGATTTCTCAATGTTGGTCCAAACTTATGTCTAATAATAGTATGATGGAGAAAGCTAGATTTGCTCAATATCTCGGTCCTACCAAAAATGCAGAAATTGAGAATGACGATCTTACCCATAAATAGTTAAACAATGCCATCTCTTTTGTTAAACGAAATAAATCAAGTGGTTTTGACTAAGTAACAAGTAACATGTTTCTATACTGTAGTTAACAGTATACGAAAGGCTATGTTTTAAATAAATCTTTCAACGACATGGTTTTCCCGATCTACTTAAAATTGTTAGAATAAATCCAATATTTAAAAAAGATGATCATAGTTTTGCATCAAACTATCGATCTATATCTTTACTTAGTTATTTATAATAGAATATTTATAATAGAATATTTAATCATTTTGCATATAATCAATAGTTTTAAATAGTTTGGATTTCAAAAAGGGTACTCCATTAAACATGTTATTTTAGAATGAACTAAAGAAATTTATAACTCTTTTAAAAAAAATGTGCTTGTACTTGGGGTCTTTATCGATCTTTTAAAATTATTTGATACAGTTAATCATTAATTTCTTTTATCGAAATTGAAGCATAAATAAACTGTCAATAAATTGTGACAAAACTAAGTTTGTACTATTTTATAAACGGGGATCCGCAGTAAATTTATCTTTAAAATTTCCATTTTTATCTTTTTCATAGCCATGTAGTTCAGAGGTAGGTCATATGATTTACATGCGCTAAGCCTCCGTTTCGATCCTGCCGTGAGTGGTCATTTCTTAGTAAGTTCGACTTTCGATGATCTCCCGCCATTATGGTAAATAAA
>JAUZNK010002315.1:0-11537 GCA_035046665.1 Euphysa ruthae
AGTGACGTTTCAGGAGTCATGCTGCTCCTATCATCAGGCTAGTTACAATTAAAAATGTTAAGGTTTTTATAGGAAATAGCGTTTTATCTCTTTAATTATTAATGCCTCAGTTGACAAACACAAATATTTTTGAAATTATCATTATGGTTTGCCATCACAGGATACAAAAAAGTGTTCTCATTTGCAGGACGAGTCTATATTTTTACAAAGAAGAATCGGTTAAGTGAGAACCTTCCACCAAAAAAAGATGCACTCCTGCAACACCTAAAAAGAGCAATATATCAAGGACAGTAACAATTTCTTATTGATCAGTTTATAATTCTAGTTTATTTATGGTTACAGTTACACACTAAAAGAAATATTAATGATATTAATCATTATAGCTTTGAAAGTTTTATAATAAAAACAATTCAATTTCAGTGTTAATTATAGGTATAATGATAAATATCGCTAATGGCTTTTAATGTTTGATAGCCATTATTTGAATTTTTAGGTTTTTGTGGAAAAATTTTATTAATCGGCAGTAGCACTTACATCCAGTGGTGCAATGAGGTGAAAACTAGAAGATTTAAATGTAACACAGATATGGATGACTCTTAACAAAGATGCAAAATCATACAAAGAACTTGAAAGATGTGAATGTAAAACAACATGTGCTGTGTGCTGTCAATGTTGACAACAATCATTTAAGTGCTACAAGTTGTGTATTTGTAATGGTGAATGCTATCCAAAAAAGTTTTATAACTCTATTTATTGTATTATATATTACATATTAATTTATATAAAATCTATTTTATTAGCCGATTTTAACCAAAAACGAGATTGTTTTCTTTTAAAAAAAAAACAGTATTTGTTGAGCAATGCAACCAATATACTTCCAATGGAGTACCGTCAACTAGGCCCATGCTGAATTACCAACTGGGTCCATATATTTTCAACCAATTCAGCCCTGATCCAAGACATCAAAATGAATATATATCCAGTTACATAGGTTTAGGGCATGTGATAACTAATAAGTAAAACAACTGACATATCCCTCATATTGGTAATATTATTCACTTGGAAATAATAAAATATTTTTCGTGTATTTTAGATGGCATTTTTTTCGCTGATCACACTCAATGCGCATGCGCAGCAGACCTCCTGTAAACGGACCGATTCTAGGCCGAATTGGCAGAAAATACCTGGCCGAGTTGGGTGCCGACTTGGAGCTGGGTTGAGATGCCAGTCATTCCTTCCAATAATACTTCCAATATCTGATCTGGCACTTATGTTAAGCTTAAATTTCATAAAGAACTAAATCTGATACAAAAATGATAAGCACATATTTAGAAACAATAATTTTTGACCAATTTCTTAGACATGCCCAAATTGGGGAATTTTTGAGGGGGTAAAAAAACCCAAAAAAGGGTTGATAAGACCTGCTTCTCTATGGATTCTGAAACTAGATAACTTACACTACCTATGTGCAAAAGGGCTTGTTTGCATCAAAATTTTCACTATTGTTCTGTCATTTGCTGCCAATTGCCCAAACTAAGAGTCAGAAATAGAAGTATCAGTAAGAAATAGAGTGAAAAACAAACACCTAAAGAAAACAAAATCAGATTCCATATCACTTAAAAAGTCGTAGCACCAAAAAAATTGACAAACATAGTTTATATCAACATTTTGAAGTAATGCCTGATAGTATTGTTTTTTTTTTTTTTTTTTTTTTTTTTTTTTTAAATGTGTGAATTTCAATGATTTAAAACACCAAAATTTACAAATTATAAATTACAAAAATACCATTTGAATGCTAAATAGGGTCATTTTTCTTTTTGAGAAAACCGGTGTAGAAAGAATAATCAATAATTAATAATCTCTGCATGTGGCATTTCCATAATGATAGTCAAAGTGACCATGAACTAAACATAAAATGGAGGCTCCCATAATATCATTTATTTTTGCTTCAAAATTTTAACATAATGTTTAACAATTTTAAAAACTTAATTTTTTCCTTATTTTTATATTAATTGATATTCTTAAAAACTATTATAGTAACTAACTTTTCAACATTATTTACAAGCGAATCAGTTTTGGGGAAGTCAAGTGATATACTCCCACCAGGGCTCGGTTCTGAAATATCTAGAAGATTTGCTGTATTCGCTGTAGGTGTTTGTGAAGCCAAAGAGCCTGAAAAAGAACAATTGAGAATAAAGGACATGATCTCATGAAGGAATGTGAAGACTGTATATTTTAAATATAACTATTTTCCAATTAATTTTATAGTATGCATAATAGACCAAACAGGACATGATGAAAATATAACACTTCAATATCGAAGGGTTGATGTCCAAATGTTCTCATAGAAATGGAAAACTCATGCTGCTGAAGAATATTTGCTTTCAAAATTTTTTGTGGTTTTTGTATATTTTGGGTAAATCAGTAAAGTATACTTTTAGAAAGAGTTTGGACATTAAACCAGTTGTGAAAATTTTTGCAATGCTTCTATTGGGATATGAAAAAAAGGTTCTTTACCATCTAAACTCCTTTTAAGCCTGACATAATCAGCCATACAAACAATTTTGCAGAAAAATTGAGAGTTGCATAAAGTAATTGTTAATGAAACATGTTAAAGACAATTTTGATTTCATTGTCACACAGCGGGCATTCAGATAACTTTTTGCAAATATTTAAAAAAATTTAATATTTAGAACCATTTAGAAGTACTATAAAAATTATTGCTGAAATTAAATTTGGGAAAATCTTTAAATATCCTTAGTTTTTGTTTTAATATTTATATTTGTTTAATTTTTAAACATACATTCAAATTGAAAAAACAGGTTATATCTTATTTGACAGCTTATTTCGGATTCAAAAGTAAATTTTTCAGAATGTGCAAAAACAGCTGATGCTAATCTAGCTAACGTGTTTATATAATACCAAATTACCAAACTTTGACAGTGCATGTATTTAACAACTTATTCAACCGTAATATAAAATACAGGAAAGAAGTAAAAATATAATATCTTATAACCATTAAAAAACTGTAATCCTGTTTAATTAAAATTCATGTTAAAGGATTTTCATCTTGTGAAAATACATTGATATTAGGTTATGTCCTACAAATAACATAAACAGTTACACAATTAAAAAGGTTTTAGAAATGCACATTATAATATAGGCTAAATATTTTTAAATTTTTTTATATCATACGAAATATAGATTGTCACTTTAAAAAAACCATATCATTTTATTGAATTTTTAAGGTGTGAAGAACGTTTTGTATATTTTTAAAATATACCATACTCAAACCAATTAGAACATTACCAATGGTAATGAATTATTAAAGAATCAGATGTGTAGTTAAAAATGTGAGACAGACTGTAACTCAATTGAGATTGGTCACATCACATTTAGCTAAGCATATATATAACTCCATAAGTTTTAGTCCTGCTGTTAAAAAGTGCTTATCCTAATTAAAAAAACTCCTTTTCAATAATAATATTTCTTTGAAAACCAACCAAACCAAGATATTTAGCAGACATGTCAATATCATACATAGATATTCCTTTCCAGAATTTATTTTTCCTTTACAGAATTAATTAGCATGATTAGTATATCAACCCCGTTTAGAAATCATTAGGGTATGGCCCTCTGAAGCAATTCTATCCTGCATTAAATATAAGTTACGTTTATCCACTTTTTATGAATTATGCTTAAATTTGGTATGAAAATTAATTATACTTACTTGGAGTCTGAATTGGTGAAGGTTGCTCAGGAATCTATAATATATTCTTTATAAGTATTAAATTTTTTAAACAAAAACTCAAAATTTTATTTACCGTAATACAATTTTTGAAAATTGTTATAAAACAAGTTATGAGATATCAAAATGATTTTTGTGTAAAAAACACCTTAGGAAGTAAGGTTTAAAAACTGCTTTTAAAAGAAGGAAAGTGTCCCCTGTCAACTAGAACCAAATTTTCTAAATTTTTTCTAGAGCCTGATTGTTCAATAGGTTAAAAAGTTTCATTCTATGATTCGTATATTGTGTAATAATATTAGATATTTGAACAAAAACTATGATCTGGACAAAACAACTTTTTCAATTCGAGGAAGCTTACTACTAAAAAATATGCCCACACAGGTGCTTATATGAGCTAGCTTATTTCACAGAACACTTTATATTGTGAGATATAAACTAGTTGATAATAAAATTTGGAAAATTGATCGTAACTTTATTATAATAAAGTAAAATATTCTAAAGATTAAGATTTGAAGTTTCTGGGGTTGAAATTCCACAATTTGTTTAATTAGTTTTCAGTAGGAAATATAAAATGAAATTTTGTGAAAAAAAAAGATCAAATAAACGATTCATTGGTGCTAAGACTTTAAACGTTCATATAGTTTTTAGGCTTCAGACAAAATTTGAAAAAAAAAAAAATTTAAAATATATATAGAAAATTATAAATAGCAGTTTATAGATAGAATGAGAAAAACTTGTATTATTTCTAATGGCTGTTGCTAAGCGATTAAAAAAATATTACCAAAAACTAATTTTAGGCAGAAATGTCAGACTTCATACAATCCAGCTCCAAACCTATTCTATAACGCTAATAAAAAACTGGTATGCTACTAGCTACCTTAGTACTAGAGACAGCACTTGCAGCAGGAGCAGGAGGTTCTAATTCTTCTTTATCAACATTGACACCTTTCTTTTTCTTAAGTTTGGCTAACAGTGAAGATTCTCTCTCAGGAAATGGTGGCATCTCTTCAAGAACTAAATTTAATGAGAAAATATTTCAAAATAAAAAACACACAAACAAGCAATTGCTAGAATCCTAAAAATTTTTGAAGTATTAAACAAAATAAGATTTTAACTATCATCAAGTTTATCCAAAGAGCAATCTTTGGGAAATGTTGAAAAAAAAATGAAATGGCTGACATGCTCAATATATTTAAAATATTACCTACTAATCCAAAATTTCAGCTTTATTGAAGAGACGAAAACAGACTTCAATAAAATTTTAGAAATGTAGTTTTTAGGTTAAAAATGTCCATGTTTCAGGACCTGTAGACTAGGCTCAATGACATTTCCAAAATGGCCAAAATGCAAAAGTAATCATAAATGATATTTTCAAACATTAAAAAAAAAATTTAGAAAAAAAAAAAAAAAAAAAAATTCTGCTGTAGATAAATATTGAGAAATGATATTTTTTGACCAAATTTGACACGTTTTGAGGCCAGAGCACAAGGAACGAAAAAATTTGAGCAAGTGGGTTAAAAGATTCTCCCTATGGTCCTTCAACTTTATGCTAAATTTTAAGGAAATACTAAATATACTAAACTAATAATAAACTGATTACAAATAGTAACTGTATATATTAATCTCATAAAAAGTGTTATAGCTTTAACTAAAGTTTAATTTTTTTTTCTAGTGATTTCATGTCATCAAATTGCAATTTTTATAATCTTTTTATGTTTTACCAAAACTATTAAAATCTCAAGAAATAATAAATGTCATATCTTTTCGATTTTCTATAAAGAATATCTTATTGTTGGATTAAACAGTTCCTTAAAAAAAAAAGTTGTCAGGTTGAGTCAGAAATTATCTTAAATTATTCAGTTAATAAAAAAAATGGTAAGAAACTGTAGGTAACACATACAAGAAAGTTTTTAGGCCTAAAGAGTTGGGTAAATAATCTTATAAAATGGACAGAAAAAAAATATAAGTATTGTCTTTTAAAACAAAACTATTCAAAAATAGCTAGAATTCAAACCTGTAGCAAGAACATCTTGTGTTGCAATATTACTTAATTGCAAATATTCCACAGCACGCTGTTGAAGTTCTGTATCAGCATTTTTGACATTTATATCAGAACTTAACACCTAAGAGAAAATACATTAAATTACCAACTCCAAATGAATGTTTGGAACACTTTTGGTGCAATAAATAAAACACAGATAGAAGTATTTTAACACTTAAAAGTTTGAGTTTTCTTCTGTAACATAAATTAAGAAACAAACATCAGATATCTTAACGAAAATCTAAGTATTTCATTTATCATCAATTTAATCAATTTAAATCACCGTCTGAATAAAACTATCCAAAATATAATATTTGTTGAATTTCTAGAAAAAATTACAAAGAAGTTATTTACATGAATATAATTCATTTGATATACTTAACTTTGGAATTTTGTCGACTATTAAATATTAACATCTAATATTTACCATCTAACCCATACTAGCACGGAAAATGAACATAAAACTGTATAAGAAGAAGATTAACATAATAATTAGGCATATGAAATTTAATTAGGATTTGAAATTGTGACATAAGCCAATTAAAGTTAAGAATTCAGTTAAGAGCTTGTGATTGATATTTTCTACCATTTCTAGAAAGTTGAATTAATATAGTAATAAATTTATAGCTGTAATAGTTTAAATAATAATAAGTAAGTTGAATAGTAATCTTAAAAAATTTTTGGGAACACTTGAGTATGGCTTTGCTGCCCAAAAAAATTTTCAAGATAGTCAGCAAGACCAAAATACCTGAAGTAATAACTTTACAAAATTTTTTTTACATAGCAAAGAAAATTACATAGCCTTAAAAAAATTTGAAAAATACAGTTTTTTGACCCAGTCCCTGTATGATAAATTTCAATTTTATGTAAAATTTGATGTAATGAAAACTTTCAGATTATAAATTGTAGTTTGCAAATTGCATGTACCAAAAAACAAAAATGACTTTTGAAGACCTGTATATTTTTGACTCACATGAAACAAAAAATTACTTAAGATTTCAGAAAAAAGGTTTCTGAGAAAATTTTTTACAAATAGGCGGGCTATCAGGATGAATATTTGCTAGCATTTATACAAAATTTAAGTAAAAATTGAAAAATGTAATTCTAAAAGATAATTTCACAAAGTTTTATACAAAATTCGAAAAAGGCCACTTTATTTTTATTCACAGTCAAACAGTATGGTAGAAAATTTCAGGATATTTAGCATATTAAATAATATAATGTGTTTGCAATTAATAAATAAGCAGACAAATGAGGAATTATAGGATACGACTTTAACAATTCACTTTAGAAACAAATAAATGGCAGTTATTCAAATTTAATTTCAAATGAGGTTAATATTCAACTAATTTTACTATATATCTTATTTCCTTCAAAAAATATTTTCACTCATGGTAAACAAGTAAATGAATTTATTTCTATATTAGGCACAGCCTAACGTAAGTTTATTTAAACACTTGGCAATAACACGCTTTCTTGTTGACATATTTAAATTCAGAGGATTGTTGTATATTATCAGATTAAATTTTATATAAAAAAAATAACTTACTCCTTGGATAGTTGGTTTGATCTCAGGAAATAAATTGATCAGTTTTATATAAGCAGACATGAGAAGAGCTTTTGTTGAAACTGAAGACAATGGGAATTTTCGGTGCAGAAGCTGGAATTGAACAATCGGGCTAACAAGAAGATAATTTAATTTATAGAATGAGCTAGATTATGAAAACAATTTTTAACTTATTAAAACACAACTTTCAACTCTCCTACCAATGTACATACCATTTAAAGTTATTTTAATACTTATGCTCCTAAATCATTATTTTGCTATAAATACTGAGATTCCCAACAATTTCAACTCTGGTTACATTTCTGTATAAAATTAATGACCAAGCAATAGGAACAGACAAACTGATTTATTGCTTCTACCATATGACTTATTGATCTAATTATGAAAAATTCCTATTCAGACCCAGTTTAGGACCAAAGATCATAGGAAAAAAAGAAAGTGGGAGATTTTATAAAACTTAATTTTAATCTGTGACAGTGTGTTTATATTCATATTGGGACATCTACTTGGAAAACCTATTTATCCCTAGTTTTCATGACTTTGCAACAAAAAAAAAAAAAATGATGGAAATTTAATTTTAAATTAATGCAGCCATTACCATATATAATTTGAGATGCGAAAAATATAGGCAATTTTAAAAACTTCAGTTTGGAAAAGCAAGGCACCACTACTTAACACCCTACTAAAGAGAAATACTTACGACGAACGCGGATCACCAGCAATTAAATTTCCAAACTCCCCTAATATATAACCGCCAACTTTAATCATATTTTCATGACAGTCTTGCGCTTGAATGGCTTCAAATACAGTTTTTGCTGCATAACCTTGAATGTCATCACGATTGATAATAACCTGAATAACTCGGTACCAAACCTTCAAAAAATCACTGATTAAACTACTAATTATTTATCCCATAAACATAATTATAGTTAAATGTTATATCGAGCAATAGTTAACCATATGAAACCAAAATTTTTAGGCCGACCATAAATAATGACGACAATCAAAAGGTCCAAACATTTTCAAATGAGGACAATTTTTGCACAAATATGGGGTTTAATTAATTTCTTTAAAGCCGATGCGGAGAAGTATGAGGGTTTGAGTTTCTTAATTTTTTCAAGATTTAAGACAGTGTGGTAGCAAGATGATTTATCTTACAAACATGATGCATTAAGAGTAACATGTCCGTAGAGCTGTTTTGTAAATTTAAATCTAAAAAAAAATTTATTTTAATTTTTACAAACTTGTAACAGGGTGCAGAAATAAATATCTGGTAAGGTAACATATTACTTATATTACTGCATTTAGTGTCCTCAAAGAGCTCCACAGTGACATTTGGAGAATTTTTTTTTCAGAACAGGGGTGATAAACCTGAATCTTTTTTAAACATGTAGTAGATTTTTTAACTATGGCTAGAATAAATTTTTTTACATATGGTATTTTAAATTTTTTATTAAGATCCCCCTGATAAAGAAAACTTTCTTGCTTTCCATTTTAATTATTTTGGTTGAGTTACAATTCGATATGTCAAATTTTACCCCGGCACACTCACTTTTGTCACCGCTTTTATGCCAAATAGGTAAGAGATTTTGACAGAAAAATTGATGAAATTTGAGACTTCAGATAATCATAACTATTGAACTGTAGATAATATTGAGACAAATGAGACCTTTTTGGAAATCATATATAATCTTTCATTTGATATCCAAAGCATTGCTGTGAGTTCTTGTTTTAAAAAAGATTTGCCATCCCTACCATAAATAAATCTTTATTTGGTATAACCTTAACCCTTTACCCTTTGCATGCCATTCCCGGAATATGTCGAAATTTTAATGTAATAAAAATATCCCATTCTTAGAAAATTTCGGGTTTCACGCACTTTCACTCTAAAGGCGATTTTCGACCGGTAAACGACTTCAAATAATATAGAGACCAATTTTATTGAATTCTCTGTAAAATATTGTTTTGGAAAAGTTCCATAGATTTAGAACTGTTTTGGTGGTTCAGGCAGATAAAAAACTTTGGGAAAAATATCCCTTCATTGTTAGATGTTTATGTTTATCGCTTTCTCCAATTTTATTATTATATATATGTCTGCAACAATAGCACAGCTCAATAACACACATTTGTTTGTATTCAATTCTTCCAAAAATTATCTTTTGTATGATTTTTTATTAAAAGATGGCGTATGGTCTGTAAATAGGGTTAGGGTGATGATTTTTTTGAAGAGATAAAGGTATAAGCTAAAAAATGAGCCATCACTGAACTTCTACACTTTAATATAACAGAAGTTATGATCAATAGTGTGGAGAGATTTTCTTTTCGTTTAAAATGACTGGTCTTATACATTAGAATTTTCCCTATGACACGCAAAGGTTTAAAGTCATCCAGCAAATATTATTTTGGAATACATCACATAATATGTAAACCTAAATAATTAAAAAACAACAAAAATTCTAGTAACTACCGAAATAATTTTATAAGAACCCCAAAATCAAAGCTGAATATATTAATGGTCAAAACTCCTGAATTATAATTATTAAAATTTAAACAAAAAACATTTTCAAAATATTCAAAGGTTTTATGGAATCTTTAATAACATAAATCTGTATGAATGTAGAAAGTAAATATATTAACATTCCTATGCTAGAGATCTGGAAATTTTTTTTGGTAAATCTGATATCATTATGTCGTAACCATGCTAGTTCTTATATTACAATAAATATCTTCCAAAGAACTAAGCAAGTAGATGGTAATGAATTAAGTTTAATTTTTCTGCTATAATTTTTTTTTTATTTAAATAAAAATGAAAACTAAATAAATGATATCATCATCACTCTAACATTGATTATTTCTCTGGTAGAAGTAACAAGAAAAACTTTTTTCACCGGTAGTGAAAACAAATTCACAGACAACTGCTAATGTCATATTTATATACAATATAATTTTTAGACAATAATATTTATAGTGAATTTAAGTAGTCCAGATATGTTGTTTATAAATACCTAGCTTGGTTATCATGAAACTATCTTCATCACTCTTGTTGAACATTGATATATTTTTTTTTTTACTTAACTATGGCAATTATGCCATTATGCTAGCTTTGGGTGGTGATTCTCCTAGTGTGTGCCCACAATAAAAAGATAGGGTTCTTATATATGATAATTATGTTGGTGTTAGGAATAACATCCAGCTGTAAAAAGTTTGCTTCAACAATTCATTTGACACTTCTGGTATATATGCAAGCATGTTAAAAGTACTACATAAACTTAAACTATAATCGTGGTCAAAATGTTATGAGTCTTATAGGCCATTAGGACACTTTGTTAATAGAAAAAAAAATACCACAAGCAGTTAAAATATGGATACACCACTCTTGGTTCAACTTTAGGTTAATCCTTTGGTTAATAGACTTTTAAATAAATAATTTTTTTTTTCTTTGCTGGATCTATGGAATAAAAGAGACAAGTCCGTACCCATTTGGGTTTGGTATCATTTTTGCGATTTTGGTCAAGAAAATTACAATACAACAGGCGTCAATTGTGAATTTTTGCTCAAAATTGATAAAAGTCTCATATAATATTACCATGCTTGTAGCAACTGTAATAGCAGTAAAAACAGTTCAAATGGTGGAAACTTGCATATCAATATTATTATTCCAAATTATTTGATTAACAGAAAAACCATATAAAACTAATTGAAATTTCACCATTTGAGCCACATCTTGCATATAATGCTTTTAATTATGGATTTCATCATAAATAATAATAATAATAATAGTAAAATATCATTTAATGCATTTACATAAATTATTAAACCAAAAAATTTCTTTGAATAAATGAAATAAATAAGTTTAATAAGTTTATTGAATCAAACAGAAATTTTTCAAGAATGTATTTTGAAATTAAATGATAAAGAGTAAAAAAACTAACTTCTTCACCAACAAAATCTCCACCAATTCTAATTAATTCTAAGATAGTGTCAACATACCAAGAATAGTCTGTTGCATATTTTTCTGCAAGGATAGCTATTTTTAAAACCTAAAAAAAAAAAGTTTTAATGATATTGGAATTAAATAAAATCCACTAATGTCAATACAGTCAGCACATTTTCTAACTTCAATTCTGCTAACCCTGCTATATATATATATTTATATATATATATATATATTATATATATCT
>JAUZNK010002317.1:0-11536 GCA_035046665.1 Euphysa ruthae
AGTGTTTCATCAAAAATACATCCAAGATATTTAACCTTGGTATGTTGCTTAATTTTAATGCCATGATAACTGATGTCAAGACTTTCAGTTTTCTTCAATTTTTATTTATTTACAAAAAGCATAGTTTTAGTTTTATCTTCGCCGAAAACCTAGAAAAACTAGAAGTTCCTTTTATAAAATTCCTTTTATTCTTCTCTAACTTCATCCAATATCATGAAAAAAATGGATTTTGAGAAAATCTTGTTGAAGACAAAATTTTTTCCATATTGAGAAAAAAAATGTCCATATTTAGAAAAAATGTCCAAATTGAGAAAAAAAATGTCCATATTGAGAACAAAAATGTCAATATTGAGAAAAAAATGTCCAAACTGAAAAAAAAATGTCCATATTAAGAAAAAAATGTCCATATTGAGAAAAAAATGTCCAAACTGAAAAAAAAAAATATCCATATTAAGAAAAAAATGTCCATATTGAGAAAAAAATGTCCATATTGAGAACAAAAATGTCAATATTGAGAACAAAAATGTCAATATTGAGAAAAAAATGTCCAAACTGAAAAAAAAAATGTCCATGTTAAGAAAAAAATGTCCATAGTGAGAAAAAAATGTCCATATTTAGAAAAAAATGTCGAAACTGAGAAAAAAAATGTCTATGTTGAGAAAAAAAATGTCCAAACTGAGAAAAAAAATGTCCATATTAAGAAAAAAATGCCCTCTATGAGACCCCTTAGCATCATGCAAAATTCCAAAAAAAAGTAAAGAAAAGATTGTAAGAAAATTCAAAAATTTTGTTTTTATATACCTTTGGGACCAGTACAAAAAATACAAAAAATATATTTTTCAAAAATCTAAAATTGTCACTTTTTTCATCCTCATTACCAAAGGCCTTCACACAAAATTTCAGAAATATACAAATGAATAGTTACTGAGAAAAAGCATTATGGAGGGAAATAGGTGAACTCAATTTAGCTTCTGCCCAATAAAACTTTTCCATATTTTTCCAGGTAAAGGAAGTATTCAGAGATATTTTTAAATGGAAATATAACTGATTCATTGAAAGACATATGCTTAAACAGATCAATAATAATTATTTCTATGTCTAAAATGACTCTGAACCTAAAACCTGAATCACAAAATCACAACAACTTGATGAAATTTCAAATAAAAAAATCCTGACATAATCAAAACTTTACATCATGGAGATTATTCAAAAAGGTCAAAGATTTATTTACATGTGTTATAAAACTTAGATTTATAATGTCATCAAATACAGATTTATTTGTTTACATTTTATTTATTTTCCAAAAAAATTTCTAAAGGCTAAGGAGGAATAAAATTTGTAAAAAGATTTTACGCCATAACAAAAGTTTCTCACCAAAAAGCCGAAAGCCCTTCATATTTGCATATAAGTTTTGATACACTTAACAAACTCTTGTAGTGTGTACATTCCACCTGCAAAAAAATATATTACAAACTTGAATCTTAATCAGGAAAATTCTGCCATACAATTGTTCATACTTTAGGAAGCACTAAAATTATTAAAAGGCACCTGTATGAAGTATAAATTTTAGCTGAGAACTATAAATATAGATAAAAAATATTATAATTTAAATAATAACTTATTTTTAAAGCTCATCTTGAATCAAAATCTGAAAAATCCTTTTCTCATGATAGAAATTAAATTTGTAAATCAATTGAACTATATTTATTACATTGATGCTATACAAGTAGTAATCTAATTGAAAACAATTTTATAGCGTAAGTAACATTTCCACAAAATATTTATGATTTAAATTTCAATTCAAATATACTGTGAAATTAAATGCTTCTGTTGCATGTGGCAGCCATTGACAGGTGTCTAGCAAATGTTTCAGGGTTTGCTCAAAAAGAACAAACAAGTGAAATAATTTTCAGTCAAAGAAGGTACAAATAATATCTTTAATTTAATCCAAAGAGCAAGCCTTACTCATTGGTTGGCCAGAGGGCACATTTTGCAATTTTAAATGTTTGATAAATATATTTTCACACTTCTTGTTATTTTCCATTCAATTTATTTAAAAAATATAACTGGCACAATGCTGAAATATATATATTAGCCTTCAAACACACAACGGTATTTAAAAAAACTATTTCAATCTGAGTTTGGGAATGCTAATTTAAAAAAACACTGGTAGAGGGTAAGAAAAAAGATATCAAGAATAGTTAATAGCTTTCAGATTTTATCAATCTATTGCTCGATAGCAAATCTAAGGAACTTCTTACTTTTGTAGAAATTTAAATCAGGTATCTCAAAAATCTTCACTGAAAATTTATTTATGATATCATTATCATATTTAGAATGGGAAAAGTTCTTATTAAAGCCTACTGTATGTGTAATTTTAAAAGCAAGCAGAAGATATTTGATCTACCATTGTGGAAAAAAGAAGACTTTTGAAAATTTATAAAAAATTTGAATCTAGCTACACGTCAAGTGTTTTAAAATAAAGGCTTAATTAAGAACACCCAGGGAGCAAACTTTAGATTTAATTTTAGACTTTAGGTATTAGAGCTTCATAAAACATAAACCCAATAAATATAGACATCACCGCACTACCAACAGTAGCCCTTACCTTACAGTCCGTTTAAATGAGAATATGGACTTTTACCACTACTTTGCAATTTCAAACTTAAGCAATAACTTTGCTCTGTCTTATTATATCATGAACAAAATTTTAGAAACTTCTCAAATAAGTACACTCAGATCCTTATTAACTATTTTAGATTTAAATTGTTTTGCTTTAATTGCTCTAAACAGACATTTTGAACAGGAATTCAAAAATTTAGTCGAAAGAAAGCATTGGAATGCACTGAAAATTTAACTTACTTTCGCAGACCTTATTTGAAATCGTATTTTTAGTACATCAAGAGGCTGACAAATGGCCCTTGTAAAACCACCAGATAAACCACCAGCTATTGTATACTGTAGTGGTGTTAAACCATCTTTCTGTCCCATCAAAGACTTTCAGTTGTTTCTTAATAATTTCTAAAATAAAACTACTTAATGAAGTAATATATTTCTCAACAAAGCCATTTGCCCAAAAGAAAACATAACTCTAAAAAGAAAAACAATTGTGACTTTGGCCTTTAAATTGGAATTATATTTTAAATTAGCATATTTATATGATGTGCATAAATCACATATAAAATGTCATCAGAGGTCCTTAGATGTACATTAAGATTACCCTAACAATGAGAATGCTTGTAAAACAATGCAGTAAAGGGCAGCCTTGACAAAAAAAAAACAATTTGAGTCCAAAAAAATTGAACTAAATATCAATAAAATGTATTGTATTTTAAAAATCATCCAGTTTGCATCTCACTAACTAATTTCAAAAAACCATTGATTTATTTTTACACTTGTTGTTAAAGCTGGGAACAACTCAACAATTATTTGTTTACATTTAAAGTTTCACAGTTTAATTTTTACTATTAGAAACCTGAGCCGTTTTGAACAAAACTCGAGAGGGCCCAAACTTCTTAAGAGACTAAAGATTGAACTAAATCACTTGAAAACTCACAAATTTAGACATAATTACTTTTATACAAAACTAACTTTACAGTCATAATAGAGATAAAGCTACTTGTTACTATGATCTTAAGATTCTAAATCATGAATCTGAATATAGCTATGCAAAGAAAGGTTTGACATATTCTTTTTACAGGTTTATGTATGCGTCTATCACTAAACAGTTTTAATTTCCCATTATTGATTACTTTAACTTTTCTATGTTTTATGTAGGACCCAACAAGAAGGTTTTTGATTTTCTAAATTTTGTGTTTTTGAAAAAACAGCCAAAAAACAGAATTTTCCATGAGCTTATTTTATCTCTGTCATTAACAAATAATTTTATTTATAAGTCTTAAATTAATAAGAAAATAATGCTTTTTGTGTGAGTCAAAATTCAGGAAATCAGTTAAGAATCCAATAAACTTTTTTTGGTAAAATCAAAAAGGAATTTTGAAAATGGAAATGGAAAACACCATACTTAATTCATCACCTCTTCCCGTGTTATTCATTCACCTCATTGGAATTATTTTATTAACAAAAGTTCGCAAAGATATTGAAATATTACAGTTAATTATTTTGATGAGCTTAAGCATTGAACTAAGATGAACTATCTCATCACGAGCCCTTTTCTACTTGTTGGAATCATTGAATCTAATATGCTACACTCGGGCGATGATTTTTTTGGTTTTCTATTCCACCATGGCTATTTTGACACTTAGTCGGTTTTTTAAAATTTATCTGAAGACGAACTACCCACACTAACAAAAGATTGTTTAAAAGATAATTTTATTATACGGGTTTTATATTGCATCTGTTTGTTTACTTTTATGTATCAAAAGACATATTTGATATGTACATATACACATATTCATAAAAATATTGGTACACAAGTTATTATTTTCCTGACGTATTCATATGTGTGTTATATAATCTATAGCATGAGACGAACAGGTACAACAAATGATGTAAACCAACTTAGTGATACTGTGAAAAGAAATTCTTATCAAAGTTGCTTATCCTGATTCTATTCATTGCAACATTCATTTTATTTTATACATTATACGTTTTATACCAGAACTAGCAAAATGGTATACATTTTCAATATAACAAAAAGAGTTTAGTAAGCCAGTTGATTTGCTGATACACCTTTTGTACATTATTGGTAATCTTAGTGATGTATTGATTTATATGTTATATTTACTGCCTGATAAAAATGAATTATACAAGATAATAGGAAAGAATCGATTCAATGTAATAGGATTATCAACCATATGATTAGAAATAGTGATAACATAAAAAAAGGTGCTGTTGGAATATTTTTAGGCTCAAAAGAGCATGAGCCAGAAAAAAAATTGATCCTTTTTCTTTTTTTTTTTCAAAATCTGAGTATGATTTTCCGAGATCAAATCTGATGTTTTATAAAGTTATAAAAATTTTTATGAAAATCAGTTTGATTAATATAAGTTAAGTAAGTAAGTAAGTATTTATTCACTATCAATAAAAATTTTACAAAATAAATGTTAAATAATAACAATTATATAAATTAAATTGATATATATGTATGCATGCAAAAACATACTAACAAGCAATATAATAATATATTATATATTTATATTATAGATTAATATATTAGACCAGGCTAGGAATGAGCTACGGGTTACTTATAAGTAGATGAATTTAAATGGTTATTTTTAGGTATCTATAGCCCTCAGCATCAGGAACACGATGGTGATCAGCGAAATGCTGGGGTTTAGGGGTGAAACCGGGGATTTAAATGATAAACAACAATTATCAAATGGCCAAAAATGGTCTAGTGACATTAAATAAACTAGCCTAAAATCTTATAAAAGGAAGAAAATACAACTGGCGTCATTGCTATGTCTTAATTGAACTACTTGCACCATAGTCAGCAACCTAGTACCACATAATAATGCAACGGAAAGCTTACTTAATACTCGATGTCACTATTTTCCTCACTCTCCTCGCTATCCTCATAGAAAACGACATCATCTGCATCTACTAGTAATTCCTCGATGTCTTCTGGGAATGCACTATCAATCCACTTGATTTCAAATTATCTTTCCCATCCATGCTGAGATATATCTTGTAACAATATCATTCTTTGTTTTAAGAGGTTCCAGATTCTCACGATAGCATGTAAAGTATGGAGTCGCAAAGATGATTGGCATAGAAGAAGCAATGTATCACCTTGTTTTGTTTGAGGTATTTTCTGTCGAAAAGCTTCTTACGAGTGATATTCACAGTATTCTGACGACATCCATATACAAGGCAAACATTTTCTTCAATTATTCTTTCTTCGATACTCCATAAAGAACAGTTAAAGTGCTGATGAATTTTTCCTTTTGGACAGCTACTTTCCAACATGCTAATTTGCCCTTTCAAAAGAAAGAATAAGAAATGTAATCGTTGCCTGCAATTGCATGGAATCCAATTAAAAATTTCTTTTGCCATTCAGGTATTGCAATATCACTGAGTTTGACTCCTTTTCTATCCAAACTCATTGCAAAACCCAAGTACACATTTGTCTGTATTTGAACTTTTGTGTGACCAAGATGTCTATATCAGCTGAAGAAGACCTAATGACAACCATCTTGTTTGGTCTCCAAAGCATGGAGGAAATACAAAATCAATTTAGTGTCAGCTTCTTCTTGATTGCTTGTCAGCATATCTTTATTTGTCACATTCGACAGCGTTATTCTCGAGCAATGGTTCTCAGCAGAAAAATACAGTTCTGTGCAACGAAAAATATCGAGGGGTTTTTTATGGTTTGTAGAAATTGTTTCCAACATTAAATTAATCATTCTAGTGACATAACTGTATTGTAAAGTGCATAATAAAATGAGATATATAAAGGTTGTAAAATTAAGTCATATAAAAACAAAAACTTGCTGTGTCTGCCTTTTAATGTCTGCATTTTAATCAGTAAATGATTTACAAATTTGCATTCAAAAACAACTAGCTACGAATTACTTCTCTATGCAGATCCACTTTTTATTTTTCAACACAAGGATCTTAAACACATTGAATTTATTTTAAATAAGAAATTTTCAAGTCTCTGTGAATGGTTTGTGGACAACAAACTTAGTATTAATTTTGGTGAATTCTTTTTTCTAGTAAAACTAAAGCTAAAACTGTAAGCGTTGTTGTTATCAACAATAGAGGTAAAATACTTTAAAAAAAAAACTTAGTAAACAGATTTTGAAAAAAATTCACCTTGGTGAAAAAAATTACTATAATTTTGCCAAAAAAATAGAAAAGGAGGTCGGAGATAGGTCCAAAAAATACCCTTAGTCCCTTAACTAGCAAAATTTAAGCAGCTTAACTATTATTTGATTTGAATGAATTTTGGCTTTAAAGATGAACTGAAAGTCTTGAGAGTGGATGATAATAAATTTTTAATTTGGTAGTAGATTTCAAATAAATCATGTTAAATATATCTATAGGTCACCAAGTCAATCATCTGAAGAGTTTGATATTTTAAAATGATTTGAAAACAACTTTTTTGAATTTAAATTGTGAAATACCCTCTTTAAAAGTAATTTTAAGTGACTAATGACTCGTTCTGTTTCGATCTTATCTTTGAAAGCAAATCTAGTCTAGTTTCCAAAAGTGGGATACACCCAATTGAAACACACAATGTGTCATCTTCAGATAAAATATGTTGCAATTAGGTCAAAAATAATTTTAAATCTCCATATTAGAGAGGTTTCTTGATATAAAAGAAATACTGTTTCATTAAAGCAAGTCGTTTCCCTCTTTAAATGGCAAATCATTTTCAAAATTTCTATGCCAACAATCAAGTGAAATTCCAAAAGACCTTCAATTGGGACCTTAGACTTATTATTGATCTCTACTAAACGGTTGCTTGGGAGAAATGAAAACTGTTAAAATTTCATTGGCCATGTGTTAAATAATTGTATTGGAGTACTTAACCAGCCTCAATTCAGTGAAAATAAGACTACCATGGAAACTTGCTTAAGTATGGTGATTATTATCATGGAAACTTGTTTATGTATGGCGACTATTACAATGGAGATCATTTTAAAGAACATTAAAGACATCAAATATTCAACACAGTCCCTGTAAGTGATGTCTATCTTGATATAAAAAAAATATTGCATAATTGTCCCTGTAATAGAAAAAGAGCAAAAATCTAATTCAATATTAAGACTCAACTAGTATTTTACCAATTTTTAGTAAAATCCTTGAGAAAGTCATTTTAATGTTTGAAGTCAAATTAAATTTTTAACAAAAATGATCCTGGATTTTTATTAACTGACTCTGGTATAATTCAGTTACTGAATATTACTCATGATATTTTCAAACTATTTTTTCTCAGAAAAAAAAAAAAAAAAAAAAAAATGGTTCACCCACCCTTAAATTTTAACACTTAGATGCCATCCATGATTCCACGCTTAGCTGAGTGAGAAAGAGGTTAAGGCAAATAAAGGAACATATTTACTAAAGTGACTATGTAATTTATTAAATAGAAAAACATTAACAGGACTAATATAAACAGTTTTGTGGATAAATTTCAGTTTATCTAATACAACTCTTTTTTTAGCTAATATGGTGCTATAAAAATTACAACCAAAGAGAGAATATACCGAGAGCTTGGACTAAAATAATATTAATAATATTAATAATATTAATAAAATAAAGCGGTTAAAAATTATAAAATTATAAAAATGTTTCGTGTCAATGCAATAATCCAAGTAATTAATGATACAAAAGGTTTAAAAAAATTTTTGTCTACACATTTTGTCTATACAAAATGTCACTAACAAATGAATAAACAAATTTGAATATCAAGAAATGTAACTATTTAAGATGATCAAACCTCTCAATCATAATGCAAAAAGCACCCTGCTGTGTCACACCATCGATAAAAAAATTAAACATTTATCATTTACAATGTAGGTAAGTTTCTAAACAAAGTTATTATTTCATCTCCATAACAGTCAATTAAAAATATCCATCTTATCTATAAAATATATATACAGATATATGGTCCACGAATAGTTACCTACAATTTAGTTTTATGAATTTCTATTTAAAAAACATGACAGACATCAACCAGATTGATCCTGCACTATCTCTTTAAGTTCTTTTAAGTTCCCATTCTTTACACATTCCTGAATCTCTTCAAAGAACCTAAGCCAATACTGTAGGTTATGTCTAAAAAATATATACAAAAAAAAAAAAAACAACATTAAAAACGAAAACATCATAAAGAAATGTACTTCTAACTTCATGTAAAACCACTTGTGGAGTGATGTAAATTTTTGACTTAAAATTTTATTATTTTTAAATAGCTATTAGCTAGTCTTAAATAATAGAAATGCTTAACAGGTAAGGTTTTCATTAACATTCTTTTTAATATTCATCCAAATGTTTTCAAAAAACATTTGTTGGTCAACAAAAAGGAAATTTTTTTCATTAAGTACCTTTGGGCCTAAAATAATAAGTGTAATGGCCAAACAATCAGAAAAGATATTTTCTAAAATCATTTAAAATATTGAAAATACAGAATTTTGAAAAACAGAAAACTGCTATAAAGGATCATGGAAAAGAGCAAGAGCTTTTGGCAGGAAAACAATATAGTCCAAAAGATACCAAGTATCAAATAAGTCATTTTAAATAAAAATGGAACATATTTTTCTCAGTAATGAAACAAAGATATATTTCTTTTGAAATTGCAAAACTTTTGGCAATTTTTCAGAAAAAGGGAAGAAAGTGACAATAGTGAGTTTATAACATTTTCTCAGTGTAAATCATCAGGGAAAAAACTAACATTGTCACGCTATCAATAAAAAAAGTGATACTGGCTAAATTTTGAACGTTTGACATTACTTCCATTAGTTAAAAGTGTACCAAAGGACATTAACTGCTTGATGTTGACCTGTTCTGTCGCTCTTGCTTTATTGAACATCAATAAATATTGTAAAAAAAATTAAATCGTTTAACCGTATTTTTTTATTTTTTTTAATTTTTGTATTTGTTAACAGAAAATTCAGATGCTTGAAACCAAATCCTGCACATCAAAATTGTTATTTTAATTAATTTATAAAACTTCTAAAAAACCTAAAAATCTAAAATCTAGAAAGTTCAATATTACAAAGAAAAAAATATTCCCAAAAAACTATCTTGCCATCATGTCTAAATTGAAAAAGAAGTGTCATGAAGTATGCAAACTTACATCATTAGCAGAACAGATGCCAACATTTCTTTAGTTACAAGAAGATGGTGCAAATATGCCCTTGTATATTTCTTACAGCAATAACAAGTACAACCTTCTATCAGAGGAGTCATGTCATTAAAGTACCTAAGTAAAAAAGAAAAATATTGCCATTAGCTTACATTGCGTTAGAGATTTTAAGGCTATCCCAGGCATTAAGAAATCTTATATCCTACAGAACATTTTAAAATCGTAAATTGCAGGAAACCAGTAGAAAATGTTATACCCAACAATGAGAACTAACGCTTTAACATGCCCATATGTTATGTGATAGACCATATCACTATTCTCCCAAATTTTTAGAAAAAGTTCTACAAGAAGAACAGAACAATGCACAACATATATTGTTACAGCCTAATTGCTGCAAACGAGATGCTTTAAATCACATAAAAGACATCGTCATATTAAATACTGTGAAAGTTACGTTTAGGGTATAAGGGTATACTGGTAATTTAAATTTGCATACTCAGAAATTTGTTCTATTTTTTAATCTTAATAAAAAATTTTGATCAACAAACTGTATACTAATTCTTAGGTTTTAGCGACCAGTGCTTTTATTTCATTAAATATTAATACAAAATGTCACCAAGTCAAACAGCTTAACACTTATCCTGCAATTTCGATTTTATCTCAAACATTTGCTGCATAATTAAAAACATAATCAGCACAGATTTTTGATGAAAATTCCTTATATTAAGTGAAACTATAATTTTTAACAATATGGAAATATGAAGATATGTATTATCATTAGTAACAGATATTTTATTAGATTTAAGTTTAGATTTAAACAAAACAGCATAAAAACGAAAGTTAAACAGTTTAAATCAAACACCACACGTTTATTTTTTAAAAGACTTTTTACTGAAGATATTTTTTCACATGCATGAGTTAATGCATAATTGAAAAGGGTAAAACAATAATGTTGCACTATTGTGTACTGCGTACGCAAAATTAACTGAAAAAATAACCACCATACCTACCATGCCTGATAAATAATTTTAAAATAAATTTAATTAAACCTTTTTTCATGCAAATCAATTTCGAAGTCCTCAAGATTTTTGCCACATTTTGCAATGTGGTTTGAGGTAGCAGAATCACTATTTATCAAACAATGACCATCTTGCTTTTCCGATGATATCATTTTTCTTTTGTTACTATATTTAAAACACAGAGAACAACCACGTTCGGTGGAATCATAACAAATACTAATATCCATTAAAGAATTTAATTTTTATACAAAATCTACAATCAGCATGTAAGGGCTACTACTAGCATATTATAATGAACCTATTTTTGTATTTCTACACCATCTACTTCATAAGTGCAGTTGAATAGAAACATTTAACATTTAACAGAAGGCATAACTACTTAGATTTGAAATAAGAACTGAACCCGTTATATTTTCTGCTATATCAAAGATATATAAAATTGAAACTGGGAATAGTGAAAAATTTCAAAAATTTTACAAAACAAAGACTGAGTAACTAATGGACTCAAACGCACAACTATTGGAAATAATAGTAGTATAATAACATTTTAGTGAGAAAAAATTTCTTGAGAAATATGAAAATTGTAAATATATAATTTTGGTACCTAATTTTAACTTATTTTGGAATTAGAACCCAATAAATTTATTCAAAAATTCAGATATACAAATAAAACCAAAGCGTAATTTTTTTTAAAGATCATACCAAAATTAAACATCTATCTATGTGAAAAATCAAACACACC
>JAUZNK010002318.1:0-11536 GCA_035046665.1 Euphysa ruthae
TCGTATACTCTTCCCGATATCTGGTTACCCACGATATAAACATTCCTCGTCAGTCCGCAAAAGTCTACATCCGTATTTCTACGTCACTAATAAACTAATTAACACCTTTCAAGAACACTTGATTACGCTATTCCTACAAAAACCTTAAATTTTTAATTGTAACAAGCCTGATGATAGGAGCAGCATGACTCCTGAAACGCCGCTCAATAAAATTTTATAACTCATGACATATGTTTTATCTCTTTAATTATTAATGCCTGAGTTAACAAAAACAAATATTTTTGAAAGTATTAGATAACCTTTGATACGTTTATCAAATACTGAAACTTAAATGCGTTTTATTTAAAAAATATTCTATCTGTTTCTTATTTTGAATTCATTCACAATAATTTATACATTTTTATTTATACATGGTTTAAAGAGTCACATTGAATAGAGATTTTTCCCATCGATTGAATATTGGCTGTGAAAATCATATAATATTTTCACTAAAAACTTTAATTGAACACTTTCCCCAAAAACAATGCAAATTTTCATGCTATATTAACAATTTCACTATTTAAGATAATTAATTTGTTAAATCGTCAAATATGCTGACCCACCCCAAATTTCGGTATATTAGATATGTTAAACTAAAATCTCCTTCTCTTTCTTCTTCTAATGCGGCAAGGGCTTTTTTCTCCAGCTTCACTGTTTGACTGTGATAACAATGATACATCAATTCCCTTACCAATCAAAATCTGCTTAACTATTTGGCCAGCACTACCTGGTCTGATTCCAAACTTGTCTGTTAGATTGAATCAACGAACAAACTTTGAGCAATTTATTTTGGTTCCCTCTGTGTAACCAAATACTTCTTTAAGACATTCAACAGATTTAAAGTTTTCAAGAGATAAAAAATTGTCGTAAGGTCTTTTTAATCTCTGAACATTAATTTCGATATTTGATTTTTAATACAAGCGTGACAGAAAATGACTTGACCCTGATAGTCCCTGTATTATAAAGCAAAACCTATAACCCTCGCTTTATATAGCTATTTTCTCTATCGTAGCAACTTTCAAATTTTCCTACTTTTGTTTTATTCAAGCATTGGTGATCACTTGTAATATTTCGAATGAAAAATTCAGTGGTTACATTGGAATCCCTAATCCGGTGTGCACATTGGGTGGGAAGAGGGTATAAAAATATGGCATTGAATACGCCTTTGATATGGCTGTAAAAAGTAATTTTGTTAGACATTTTTAAATAACAGTTTTTGTCATAAAAAAGTTTACTGTAAAAATGTATAACATTATGCTTTGATTAAATTATCATATCTAAAAAAAATTCAATTGTCTGTATTAATTTCCCTGTTTTCTCGTTATTTTTATTGCTGAATCTTAAAATTTTGAAATATTAGTGTAGCATGATGCTTGTGATCGAGTTACCTGTAGACGGAAGCACTATCATCTTACCCGATGACGTCTAAATGTCCGATATTAAATGGCGAACAAATTAAAAAAAAACAAAAAAAATTTTTAAGGGTTAAAATTCCAGTCCAAATCAATTTTCCTCACACATGTAATGAGTACCCAACCTAAGCATTGATGTTTCCTTCCAATACTGTATTTTGATATTTTTTTTCCATCCTTTTAAAGGATCTTTCACTTTTATGTACCTTTGTTATCAAGCTTTTTTACTATCTCAGCTGTAGCATTTTTCATATCAGTATCTTTTAATAATTTAAATTTCTAAGCTATTGATATATGGTTAGTGGCACGAGGTGGAACATGTGCTAGCATGTATTTCAGAAAAACTGAATCTATACAACCCTTGCATTCACTAACGCTATGTTTCTTAAATATCAAAACAGCAAATATATTCAATCATCTTTAGGGGTGATGTCAATATTCATGTTGCCACACTTATCGGATATATGCCAATAAGAGTTTATACCCACCCTCTTAACGGCAAACTTAATTAAAAAAAAGTTTTGCTACTCTTCCCACAGCTCCAAAAAAGATGTTTAATAAAGGTTTACGTAATGGGCTCAATAGTAATTTCTTATTCTGTTACTTTTGTTCCGTAAAATACATCGTCGAATCGACTATTTTTTCGAGTTGGTTTTTCTATTCTCTGGTCAAAATGGCGTTGAAGGAAACGAAAACAGCCTTGTAACAAGACTGAAGCTTTGCACGATTCTCATCGCGCGATGTTTATGCCGTAAGTTTATTACTTTAAAGGTAGGTTTTCATTATAAAAGAAACATAAGGAATGATTTTACTTAATTATTTCATAAAACAAAAGTTTAGCAAAACAGTATGTACAAAAAGTCAGATATTGTTTACATGCTTTGCAAATGTAAATCTCTCTCGCCAACACAGAAGGCAAGTAACTATTCATGGCATCTCGCACTGAGTTCAAATAACATCATTTTATCTTCACTGATTTTTTCTTCGTTTTTTTAATAATAACTAAATTTTTATTTATTATTTTTTTTAAAGGGTTCCAGATTACGTTCCAGATCCAGAAAAAGGAAATTTAATAGAAACCAATTCACTAATCGATTTCCAACCAATACAGAAATGAATCTGTCAGCTATAAATAACAATAATATAAATAATATACCTCATCCTTCCAGACAACAAGAAAGTAGCATTTGCTCCAGGTTTGTCAGCTCTAATTGATAAACTGCATGAAGAAGTATTGAATCTTCCTGCAAGCAAAAGAAAGCTTTCTAAAGGACTGGAAGAAATGAATTCTGTAGGAACAGGTGGAGAGAAAGATTTCAATATCATGATGAATTTTTCAGGCCTGAAAAAAATTAGTAGATTTGATTGGAGCTTGCCCGGAATGTAAATATACATCTGAAATGAAAATATCAGATGCGAAATCCGGGTTAACCCACACTATCATTACTAAATATACACAACAACCGCGCGATTTACAAATCGTCGAATATGTGAATCGACTTTTTTTAATAGAAAAAAATTTAAGAACTGCAACCGCGCTGTTGCTGGAGTAAATCGTGATGCAAACTCCTTGCTTGAAAAGGGCGTCTTTTTTCAGCACATAGTTTTTTCTAGCTAACATTTTCATATTCTCTGAGTAAGAGCTTTCTTTTTTTTTTTTTTGCTTTATATTTATATTTTATGGTTTTTGGCCATAACCACCATTCTTACAGACGTGCTACAGTATTTGCAATCTTATAAGAAACGCACTAAACTTAATGATGTTGATTTTAAGAGATTGGCTAGAATATCATACCCTTCTTGTCCTATATGTGGTTTTGCATTGCTTGTATTTCTCCGAATTCTGAAACATTCTCAATCAAATAATTTTATAATACTCGATAATTATAGAGGTAACATTTCAGAAAAAATTGATTAAAGTTGTTTCATTTAGTTAATTTGTAATTAAAGTGTAACTATGGCTGTCTGGCGAGAGGCTAATAAAGACATTGATTACAGACAACTAGACGTGTGAGTTCGATCCCCACTTGAGACCAATGGTTTTCTTTATCTTAAGCTCAAGTGCTAGATCTAAGGACAGCATGACTAAACCTGTGGGCTCTTCTCGAAATTAAAAAGCGTATTCTAATTGTTGGCCCTCACGTTAAACATTGGACTTAAGATTTTGTGGTTTTGTATTTCTGATTTCTTCCCGTTAGATGAGCAATTTTTCTACTTTCTGATCAATAATACCAATATATTTTCGATGAATAACCTCATGATCTATTGATATATCTTTCTATCCTTAACCAAACAATATACTTTTGCTGAATGCAAAAAATTCCTTTTTCAGCAAAATTCTGCTCGTTATGATCATGAAGATTTTGATGATGGATATACTCGACCCCATTAAACTGCAAATATTATGATATGGAGGATTTCTGTTTGATGCAAGCTCATTTTCCATATGAACATTGCTTCTTTAGCATTACACTATGATGAATTAAATACCATTACTCTATTAAACTTTGATTTTAATACTATTGGTAATACTGAATCTAAAACAAAAAGTGCCACTTTTCCTACTGTTAAAACTGAAATGCCCGGATATAATATTAATTTTAACTACTGAATTTTAACATGGTGGTACCCTCCTGTACATATCGAATAAATTAAATTATCATACCAGAATTTATTTAAATAAAATTAATACAAATCTTCATCAATCGAGTCCATTTTTATTGGAATTTTTTTTCCCAAAAAATGTAATATTATTGTTATGTCTATTGAATAATTTAACGAACTTTACCTATTTCTTCTCCTTCAAAAGTTATCCTTTAAAAATGAAAGTTTATTTTTAATCGTGGTTCTTGTCATGAAATTTCTGAATATATTAACTTTTAACTTCATGTAACTTTCTACCCCATATGACTCTTCCTACTCGTATAACGAATCAATCAAACATTCTCATTAATGATATTTTCACTGACACATTCAAATATTATATCTGGAAATTCAATCTCATCAATGTCTGATACCTCAGTTTATACTTTTCCCTGACATTAATAAAAATTTTATACCCCGTAAGCAAAACATCCATCGTAGAGACATATCTAAAACGGACAGTGAAGACTTTTTTCTTCAATTCCAAACTATCGATGACTAGGGTATTGTTATTAATCTTGATAAGAAGGATGTAAATGCTGCATTTGACCCTTTTTATTCAATTGTTTGCTTGATAAACATGCCCCTATGAAAAAAAAAACAAGTAACAAGAACTTCAAAAGCAGCTTCAAACTATGGATAGCTCCCACCATATAGTATTCAAGGTAAATTTAACAAAGCTAAGGACCCACTAGTAAAAACAATGTTAGAAAATGAGTTTAAAACACTAAAAAATTATTCAATAGTTTCTCTTACCAGACAGAATAAGAAAAATTATTTTTCAAACTACTTTTCCAAAAACTTGCAAAACCTTAAACAAAAGTGGATAGGTGTTAAAAACTTTATTAACCAGTGCGATCATAAATATACTCATTGTTATTGTATCATTACTGATAGTGCGGAAAAAATCCAAAAAAATATTCATTCAGCTCACACTGATTTTACTAGATATTCCAAAACGCCTAACAAAAACTCTTTTATTATTTAACCTGCAAACAATTCTGAAATACATCAACTAATTGGAGAGTTTAAAGTAAACAAATCAATAGGACCTAATAACATTCTCACACATATATTACATCTACTAAACAATGGAATAACTCCTATACTTGCTGAACTATTTAATTTTTCGTTCTCAAATGGCGTCTTTCCATCAATCTTAAAAACCGCTTTCGTTTTACAAATTTTTTGAAAAGGGTTCCAAATTAGCATGTGACAATTACTGTCCGATTTCTCTGCTCTCCAAAATAAGAAAAATTCTTGAAAAACTTATGTACTCATGACTCTAAAAATTTCTCACCGCTCACAATTGCCTTTATGAACTACAATTTGGCTTTAGAGCTAAGCATTCCACTTCACATGCACTGATAAGTAGCACTGAAAAAATACTAGAAGCTCTTGATACTTGTAATTTTGCTTGTGGCATATTTATTCACTTACAAAATACTTTTTATACTGTTAACCATGATATTTTAACTTTTATAAATTTTACCCCTAGTATCGAAAGGCGTTTTACAGAGCAGTACCAGCGCCTTCTATTTAGACTTGAGCCAACGAAATAAAATCAGATGGAGCGGCAAAAGTTCATTCACCTGCGACCTCAGTACATTGTAAATTGAAAATTAAATTATCTTAAATTAAAATATCTCGGAGTTTTGATTGACGAGCACTTGTCATAGAAATATCATACTGATGAACTGATTTAAAAACTAAACAGATCAAATAATATGCTTAAAATACGTAATAATGTTAATAGTAGTACTATTCGTTCACTTTATTTTGCTTTATATCTACTTTATTTTTTAAGTGGAGTTGGCAAAGTGGTAGGACGTTTGACAAAGGAGCGAAAGGAATTTCTCTGAATTTCTGAGCAAAACTAATTACGTAATGCAACGCTAGCTCAAATTGGTCGGGTTGTTTGGTTTTCATCTAGAAATATTGTTTCGGCAACTTGTTGGTTCTCCACGTTGAATACAACAACTATCTCTATCTATCTATCTATCACCTTATATGAGTTACTGTTGTCAGATTTGGGGTTAAAATGGTAGTCGATATTTAAACAAGATTTTATCGATTCAACGTTCTGCATTAAGAACCATTAACTTCATGTCGTTTCGTTCTGACATTTCTTTGAGTTTTTATAGTTCAAAAATCCCTTTGTTCACCGATTTTGTAAGCGTTTCAAATATATTGTTAGTGTTTAATTTTTTTGTCGTTTACTCTACCAAATTCGATTAAAGACTTCTTCATCCATAGTAAAGGTACCCACACTTACAATGCTCGTAGCAGTAAAGCCAATTAAACTAGTCTTGCCAAAATTTAAAAGTACGAAATATGGTAAAAGCGCAATAAAATATCAGTGCGTCACAGAATTGAATAAATCTTCCTCTGAAATAAATAATATTTTTAAGTTTAAATTTATAAACTCTCTGAATTACAAAAAAAATTTTGATTTAAATAGAAATCAATTTAAAAGAATTATTCATAACTTTTATATATATAATAAATAAACTAAATATTTACCAATAGTAATATGAAGTATTTACTAAAAAAATCTGGAGTCACTCCTTTTGATCAGCTCTTGCTATATGAGTGGCTCTCTCCGAATTTACCTAAAGTTAAACAATTATCATAACTTTTTTTTATAATTTATTCTAAATTATCATTAAAATTTACATTGTGTTTTTTATATGGTTAATTTTGGAAATATCTTATCTTATTCTAAATTATCTAAATTCGCTAATAACAAACAAGTTTATATCAGGCATAAGTGATAACATTCTGGAAACAAATCCAGTTCCAAAAAACCAGCCATTAAAGTTAGATGCATACAAGAAAAATTTATTAACAGAAACAGGGAACTCTTTCGAAATCTCAAGAGATAAACAATTGGTACGAATAAATACAAAATTAAGAGATATCTATGGGCCATTGACAAAAGTGGTGTTAAACGAAATCTCTGTTCGGAAAGTTTTTTAAGAAAAAAGACCAAAAAGATCAAAAATCCATTGCTAGGTTACTGTTACCATCAAGTTCAACATCGTTCAAAGGGAACAAGGCACCCTTTCAAGTCACTTCTCCGAACAGTACGTCACAGAGAGTGGGATAGAAAGTTGAATGGTTTGTCAGAAAAGACTTCAGAGGAGGAAAAAATAAGTAAAAAAGAGGTAAGACCTCTTTATATAAGACCTCCATTTGCCAATATACTTCCTCAAAACAAAACATATGGAAGAATGTTCATAAATTAATTAAAATTAATTAATTAAATTTTCCAGTGATTCCAAACCCCCAATACTCCATTTGCAGGGAGACTCTAAAAAAATTTTCTAGACCAATGAGAAAGAGTAACATCAAATCCAGAAATCCTAACAATGGTTTAATGTCGGGAAATACCCTTACTAAGCTTACCAAAACTAAGAAAAACCCTCTTAAATAAAAATGTAATAAAAAAAGGGAATTTTTATCAAAGGAAGTAACAAAAATGTTGGGAAAAGAAGCCATAGTAAAATTAGACAAAAGGGACGAGTTTTTAAGCTACATTTTCCTAAGAGAAAAAGAAGGAAAAAGGGAAGTTCGGTCTAGGTCCTTGTACCCGAATATTTATTTTCAAAACTGTTGAAAAGTCCAGTATTTATATTAAGAAGCCTAAATATAAGACAAATAATTTAAATCGACGACATGATGATAATTGGGACAACACTAGAGGGAATATTATTAGCAAAGGACACAGTATTACACCTTCTAGAAACTCTTGGGTTCCTAATCAACTACCAAAAATCGGTATTAAAACCAATAAAATCACTAGAATTCTTAGGCATGTTAATAGAGAGCAAAACTATGACTCTCTTAATACCGAAAGAGAAACTAAAAATATTAGTAACTAATTTTCAAATGACTCTAATTTAGAGTAAACTAAAAATTTTATTACTATAACTGTTACCAGCAGGTACCACTAGAAGGTTTAGGTTGACAATTTGTGAGGGGAGATAAAATTCTTCCTGCACCTTACCTTTCCTTGAACTTTTGAGTTTTTTGAATTTTATATTTTTTTGGGATTTTCATAATTTTGTTATATCATGGATAGCAATGTGTCGTTTGTGCTTTCCAACACCATTTTAAACCAAAGCTCTGGAATGTGTGATAAGTTAGTAACATATTGATAACATGATATTACAGCCACATCTGTGTCAGGGGATGAGATGATGATTCTCTGTAACTGGTACCTTATCATCTTTAAGTATTTGGCATAAACAAACATCTTACCATCTGCTTCCTCATGGTCACATATCAAATCAAATCTTGTAAATTGGCCGTTTTTAAATTCCATGCAAGTGCCATTCATTTTCGCACTATAGACTATTTTTTGCTGGGAAAGAATTCTTGGTATAGATTGGTTATCTGAAGTGGCTTCAACTACAGGAATATCTAAGCACCTGATGAAAATCCATTGCATTCTCCTTTTACTGCAGCAAAAAATGTTGCTATTCCTTTTAAACCAGGATTACGGAGCCCTTCATTTCTGGCTCTATTACCACAAATCAAACAGTTGTAAGATCTAATGAATAAATCTGACTTGTAATTAATAAATATATAAACATTTCAACAATCCACAAAGAATCCATACAGAATGAGGGAGGAGAGAAACTCATTTCAACATAGTTTATTACAATTATGTGTTGGAACACTTGACACTTGTTACAGTTGATGAATATACATAGCAGTTATATTTTTGCTGATAAGGAGTGTTACTTGAAGTGCTTCTACGAAAAACTGAACTGGATTTTTAAACTAAGACTCAGGTTTTCAGATAGAAGGTTTAATTAAGGTTTCCAAGAATTTATAGTATTTCCATTGGTTTTTTGGGTTAAGCAAACGGCTTATTTTGGGATTTGGCTCCCTGACTATGTGCCCTGGCCTATTTAGTGAAACTGGGAAATGCAAAAAATCCGTTATTGACCCGAATTACAAAATCGATTTGTTCATATCTTCTTCAAGTAGGGATAACATGCACAGCGGAATATATATCGGAACTCAATGTAGAAGCCGATTGGGAATCCAGGCTAAACAACTCCAACCAATGGAGACTGGGCCCCAAAATATTCTGAAAAACCTCCCAAAAACAATTGAACCTAACGGTATACCTATTTGCATCACTCTTAAACCACCAGATGAAAAATTACGTCAACTGGAAAATGGATCCGTTAGGTGCCAGGACAAAATGCTTTCTCCCTAAAATAGTGACAAATCTTTCTTTATGCCTTTCCTCCATAAGGAAAACACTAGCCAAAGTAGCACATATAGACATGTGATTATTGTTACACCAGTATGGTTCTCTCAGACGCGGTACCCACTCCTAGAAATGTCAATAAGGGAACCATTGATGTTGCCAAAACAGGTAAAATTGCTTACCAATCCAGATGGAGAAAGTCACCCATTACTCCAAAACCAAACATTACGACTGGTGTCATGTTTCACATTAATGGATTAAGTTAAAAGATAACTAAGGTTTAGTCTGACATAGATTTATTCCAATCTAAGATCAACTGTCTTCCAAATAAATCTAAGCTCTTTTACATAAAAACATAAGGAAGTGCATACTCCTTAGCGTATAATATATTGCTATAAATATAAATTATTATCCAACTAATTATGACATGTGCATGAGGGAATTAAGTTATAATTTAAAGCAATTTTATTAATTTTTTAACTAATTGCTTGAATTTAATGATGTGTCCAAAGTTCATATTTCAATGTAATCATTACAACTGACGGCATTGTTGGTTTCATGTCATAAATGTAAACAGGGGGTCTTTCGGAACAAGCTATCTTTCTTATCACAAGCTCATGGAGGAATGGAACAAGAATTAGTTATGAAATGTGGTAATTTTAGTCAATATGAATCAATTTTTGATTTAAACCGAACCCATTTTAAAAGACTAGTTTTTAAAGTTTACTCAATAATCTATTAATCAAAGTTTGTTGCATTGTTTCATCAAAGTTAGTATGGCTTTTTCCAATGTCTTGGAAAAAAAAAAATAAAAAAACCGGTGTCACTCCCTTTGGTCAGCTCTTGCTCTATGAGGGACTCCCTCCTATTAACCAATTTTTTATCAAATGATTGTCTTAGTATTTATATTAACAAATAATTTTTCTAATATTTAAACAAAATTATAAATGTATATTTGTTAGTTAAATAGGAAAATATGATAATAAATAAATAAATAAAAAAAGGTTTATAATTAATTATCGAACAATAAACAACCATAGGTCTGCTATTTCTATGTTTCATTGTGTAATTGATGGGTTTAAAACAGGACAACATCCAGCAATAGCTTCTCTTTTAAAAGGAATTTCAAATGAAAGACCGTCACAACCAAGGTATACCTCCAAATTGGACATAAAGATAAGATAAAGTTTAAACCATATCAGCAAATTAAAAAAAATGAAATCACACTTAAGCTCACTATGTTGCTATCCTTAACTGCTCACTCAAGGATGTCTGAATTAAAATACCCGGACATAAAATTCTTAACTAAATCAAGCGATGAATATAAATTTCAAGTTGCTACAACACTAAAATGCTTTAAACAGGGGAAAGTACCAGATGATATTTTATTTTTCCCACTTGAAAATGATACTGATTTGTGTCCAGTAAGAGCAATAAATCACTAAAACATGACACAATCATGAAAGTCCATAAGCAATGAGGCTCAAATATTTTTATGCTACAATAAACCCCACAAACCAGCTTCCAAAGTGACAATAACTAAATGGATTAAGGAAGTTTTAACACTGTCAAACATAGATGTGAACGTTTTTCAGGCATATTCAGTAAGAGGAACCTCTTCATCAAAAGAAAGTTTTAGGAGTACCTGTCTCAGAAATATTGAAAAAGGGCAACATGGCAAAAACATTACCATAAACAAAGTCACAAAGAAAATACCCAAACAACTTTGAACAAGGATGACCTGCCATAAGGCTCTGTATATATACAGGTGATTTGGCATAATAAAATTGCTGGAAAATTTTGTTGAAATAAAATTAAAGAATTTGGTTAGGGTCCGACATGAAATTCTGATTTTATAGAAATAAAATCAGAAACCGATTTTATTCACACCCATTATTATTATTATTTCTTTCTTTAAATTCGGTAAATATATACAATTAGGCACAACGCTGTTGGCACTGTTTACACCGAATATATCAATAAAATATTCCCTTTTAAAAACTACCACATATCATAATAAAAAAAATTATGACTAAAAATGAAAACTGAAATAAAATATTAATAATAGACACACTTATGAAACAACCTCTATAAACCCCACACCATTTATATAGTTCAAACAGAGTCTGCATCGAGAGTCCGGTTTCCATTTGCGAATAGCAGTTTTAAAACTTGTAAAACTTTTAATAGATCTAGTTTCAAGAGGAATTGAATT
>JAUZNK010002319.1:0-11533 GCA_035046665.1 Euphysa ruthae
CATGCGGGTTTTAATTATGATAACTATTCATAAAACTGATTGTCTTAAAAATGGTAGAATATAGTAGTGAATCTACTTGTCAATGATCATTTAAATATATTTAATATATACATATATTAATTAAGTGTAAAAACATTAAAATATATTTAATATATTTAATTTTTTTTAAAGCAATAAATGCACACGAGCTATTAAACACTCGGGTAAAGTTAATTCACCCGAGCTCTACGCGAGCACGAGCGATTGCTCGGAATTCATGACGAAGTCTGTAATAAATTAAAATTATCTACATTCAATTCATGGGGAAAATAGACAAGAAAGTATAGTAGTAAATACAGTTTTTAAATTGAGCTACATATGTCAACTTCATTATTCAGGAGTTGAGAGTACATTGTTTTGTTTTTCATAACTTTATTCTTCGATGAGAGTTTTATTTGTTAACTTGTTACATTTTTCAAATACTGAGATACTTGAGTATTCTTTTTTGTCAGGTGATGAAGGTTTTGGTGATGTGTCACAGCCTAGCTTAGGCTTACTAATAATTGTCATAATACAATAATGTGTTTAAAAAGAAGTCCGTCTGCCTTGTTTCAATAACAGAAAGTCAGTTAAGTTTATTATTTTACCTGTCATATTAGAACCGAATGAAAAAAAAGACCGGAATGATGATAATAATTGAATTCAACTTTTCCATGGAGATTTTCATTAGCCACTTGTGATAACTCAATGCGAAAAGTAAAAGCAATATTATCATTTTTTAGTGATAATTTTCACAATCAAACAGGTTTAATATGTGACTACTAATTAACCAAAAACTTTTCTTTTCATTACACTTTAATCACACTGAATGAGTTTTCAGTATGGTGTCATTAAAAGATTTTTGTTTCAAATGTATAATGAAAGAATTTTATGATCATTGTAAATTAGAACTTGTATTGTATTTGTTTTCGTGATGAATGAATAAAGTTAATGTTAACAAAAGTTAACAAAAAATAGAAACTAAAAATTATAAACTTCCCAATTTCAGCAAAACCAGTTGCAAACAGAATCAAGAATTTGCGATTGTCAAGAGATGATTTTGATACTTTACATGTTATTGGCAGAGGAGCGTTTGGTGAAGTAAGCAATGATAAATTTATTATTTACTTACAGCTTTTGAAAAATTTGTTTGTTAAACTCTCTGTATAGCCTATGTCCATCCATTATTAACCAGTTTTAACCTGTTTTTTGTAAAAAATTTTCTATAAAATTTATATCAAAATTTATTTATATATAAAAAAAGATTAATGCTGTGGATTTTTGAGAAAAATTTTAAGTTTTTGTTTCTCTCCCCAAAAATTTTCATTTGAAAAACAACGTTTTTGTAATCCTTTTAAAATCAGCTTGTTGATTTTTTCTTAGATTTTCAGTGAGGCAGAAGAACATTTAACATTTCTTATTCTCTGTGTCCAGGCCTCAATGTGGATCCTAAAATATTATGATTCCAAATAATGTTGTTTTAAACATTTAAAATATTTTATGTTATTATTTCTGATCATCTTATGTCGATCAATTTTAAAATTTTATATGTGCAGATACGATCAAAATTTTCTGATGATTTAGCTATGTTAGCTAAAAAATTTTTGTCGTTTGGAGACATCAATTGAGACTTTTACGATATATAGAGTTTAAATCGTTGATGGTGTTTCATAGGTGGTATTATCTTTTATGTTTTATTGTATTTTGTTGGCAGAATGAAAAGGTTTGCTATCTTAAATATCTTATGTTGTTCTTGCAAGTAATAAAACTATCAAGCTATTTAATAATAATATTAATATTAAATAAAACTTTAAAATGAATAATAATATTTATAATATTATTATTATAAGTAATAATAATAATATTATTATAAATATATAATATTTCTGGACTATTTTTTGAAATTTGAAAGTAGTCATTGGTAGATTTTACAACGAATGACTTATAGTCGTCTATTAAAAATAGTTTGAGAACATCAAGAGCCTTTGCATTCTTAGTCGACTATGAGCTTGGAATATACCATAAATAGAACCTTGATTTACTGGTTGGGAAACAGGATGATTCAAAGGTTGAAAAACATCCTAGAAATTGTTATCATCATTTTGAACAACTTGTTCTTCTTCTAAATTGTCACCTTAAAGGGCAAAATAAATTATATATATTAGGGGGACATAATACCAGTATATAATATTAGATCCCCCTAGCCTTGTCTAATCTATAAAGTAAAATACAACGGTGTCTGGCTGGTAGCTTTTCAAGAAAGTATATCGACAAAATACAAGAAAGTTTTAAGAAATTTAAAAAAAACAAGCACAAAATTTTCCAAAACACCAGTTCAAGTTGTTCAAATCCATGTAATTGACCAAAAGATATGTAATGTAGGGTAGGGTGGGGTAAAATGGGTCTCTTTTCTGTAAATTTTGACTTCGAGTTGGATTTAGAATATGAAAATCTACATGAATTCAAATAGTTTTGCTTTTTTCTTAGCAAGACACTATTTGTGATAACAAATACATGAAAAAAATCTCTCTCCGGCCTGTCAAGGGTCTGGAGAGAGGTTTTTATTTTAACCGTTTATTAGACCTATTTTACCCCACCATTGGGGTAAAAGGGGTCTAAAAATAGGTTTAACAAGTGAAAAATTGATTGACAATATAGCACAAGGTTCCATTATAAACAGAATGACCATAAACTAACAATCAAATTGAAAAAAACATATTGAAACAATGCATAATTAAAATTTTTTGTGTCAAAATTTCCGCACGGCAAAAACCTGTTAAGTTGGTTCATGAAACATATTTGCACATTATACAACAGATCAAAAGAAATGCAGTTTAAATACGTTTGTTGCTGTCATCGAAGATTTGTTTATATATGCTTTCTAACTTAAAAAATAAATTACTTTCACTTTTTTTTTTATGCATCCTGATACCATTTGGAATTGCTATGAAACTAAAAATTTTTTTCTTTGATGCTTGGAAATATAAGCACCTTTCATTCTCCAAGCCTTTTCTACTTTTCTATATTATTTATATTCACTGCAAAACAATGTTGGTTTTGTCTTCAAAATTCTGAGAAATTATCCTTTTGTTTGACTTACTATTTATTTAGTCAAAAACATTCAGTTGTCTTACGACTGGAATTTTTAGTAGCGATTTTTTATTTAATGCATAAATATTTGTGAGTTTTAATATGGCTTCCTCCAATAGATATTGCTAATATCTAAATGGGAAATAAAAAAAGTTTTTATTCAGCTCTATTTAAGTTATTTCCGCCACTCTTTTGGTCCTGCCCCAGGCATTCACTAAAAAGCATTTTCAGCCTCAGGGCATCACCTCAAGGTGTCCAATTCATGAAAAATTTCTGGTAAGCACAGCTATATTGTAAAAATCTTTAATAAGAATAAATTTGCAATAAAATTTAACACATTTGATGATTAAAAATATAATTAAAATTTATTGTTTAAAACAGGAACCTAAAGTTGTATGGTTTTGTTTAACAAATAAAATCCAATTCCATCACTTCTTGTGGGAGAAGGGAAACTGAGAATCTGTTTTACTATATTTACATTTGTAACTTCTTCAATGTCAATTTCCCTTTGAATGATTTGAATGAGGAATTCAACTTTCCATTTTCAAATTTTCCAACCCTAATTATTATTAAAATATATTTCTATAAAATTTAACAGGCAAAACTCAACAATGCAAAATCATTGATTTCCTAAATATATTTTTCATTTTCCTCAGCAGGAAAATTCTTATCAGTTGTATAACCATCACTCAGCCCTCTCAACTAGGGAAAAAATTGCATATCACCTCAGCATAAACAGTTTTACTTCAGCAGTTATTTTTTTTTTTTAAACTCATAAATATTTATTTTAAATTGTGTCTGCTAATGAATGAATAAATTAAAGAGAAAGAAAATGTTAATTGCTTGTGCTTGTGTTTCTCCCCAACAAACGGCCTGGTTGCTAATTACCTATTTCTAAATATGTGATATTGAACAAAAATTGCATTTTTAATTATATATTTTGTTATTACAAAGTATTTATTTCCTCTTTGGGAGAGACCTTCGATTGCGCTCCTGCAGCTCACTCGCTCTTCAAAGCTTTGACTTGGCTCAAAATATCAAACACTTTTTCATCTTTAATGTTTTAAAAAAGACTTATTTATATACACACTATACACCATCTTTAAAAATCATAAAGGTAATTTTTGGAAGAATTGAATACAATTAAATGAGTGTCATTGAATGTTGCACTGTGAAATCATGAGTCAGACCTCATCGACAGAAGCCACAATTTTTTGCTTTTAAGGATGTGTAACGTTTGAGTTACGCCAGGATGACACAATGAGTCATGTATTTGGTAAAGTCATGTATTCGTGATTGAACCAAATAGACTAGAAAGAGAATCAGCTGGCACACTCTCATCTCCGGGTTTGTAATGGATATCAAAATTTAACATCCGAGCTCATTCTCCACCGACTAATTTTCTCGTTCTTTATTTTGCTCAATCGCTTTGCATCAAACATAAACTCACAGATTTCTGATTTGTAATCAACATAAATCGTTTCAATGTAAAATACTGTCGTCAGTGACGGGTGGTCTTTTTCGACAGCAGAATAGAGTAGTTCACTTTTCAGTAATAAACGTGAGAAGAAAGCTACTGGTCAACCGTCTTGGTTTAACGTGGCAGCATTAGCAAAATCAGAAACATTGATTTCTATAGCAAATGGCTTGTCTTCATCAAATTTTGCTATGATTGAGTTTTCGACGTCTCGTTTTAACAATACTGAATTGTGGGCTTCTTTAGGCAATGAAAAAACTGTTTTATTCGAGATTGGTTTTATCTTTTCGGAGAACCTGTGAATTCATTTAGAGTAGTATGCAAAAAGTCCGACAGTTTTGTGCTTTGAGCGTTTTTGGTGGGGGGATATTTCATAACGGCTGGAGTCGATCTTGGTCTGAATGCATTTTGTTATTTGTAATTTGGTATCCAAGGAGGCATATTGATGTTGCTGAGAAAATACTTTATCCATGGTTCAGCTTGAGATTGTCAGTCTAACACTCAACTAACAGCTTTTCTAAATTTAGATTATGTTCTTTCGGATCACTGCCACAAACAGTAACGTTGTTGAGGTAAGCAAACTTTTTCTGAAGGTTATGATGAGCGATGAACTAGTCCATGCTTCTCTGAAAACAAGTTACTTTGTTTTTTACGTTAAACAGTAGACGTTTTGGTTGATATAGATTCTCGTTTGCTTTAAAGCCGGCATAGGGTCATTCATTTTAACGGTTGGGTATCTGGTAATAAGTATCTTTGAGGTCAATCGTGCTGAAAACTTTATTTTTCGAAATTTCATTAATATGCTCCTCTATACCTGGTATACATGATATGCGTCAAGCTGAGTATACCAGTTAATCGTCTGGGAATAATTGACAACTATTCGCTTTTTGTGTCATTCATTGGTTGGGAATATAACCTGTGCTCGTCAAGGTGATCGGCTAGGTTCGATTACGTCCTCTAATAGTTGTTGTACTACTCTTTCAATAAATTTTTGGTCATTTTTGCTGGAATGGCGAGATTTGGCAGCTATGGGAAAGCAGTCAGATGTCAAATTCTCGAAAAGTAGGTATGCATAGTTGCCAAATTATAATTACATTTATTTATTTTTTACTAAACAAAAAAAAACTTGATTTTGCATCAATCTATAAGTTATTCTTTAAATTAAATAAACACACTATTACCTACCCCTAAAGTAAACTTCAAAATATGCAAGATTATAAAAACTTTATTATAATCAAGAAATAAAAATTTAAAAGCTATTAAAATAGATAAATGATAAATCTTTTGTGCGAATTGGTCAGATGCATGTTTACAATGCTAAATTTTTTTTTTCAGTGTATTCAAGGTAAAATTTTATTCTACCTTTATAACTTTCAACAATTCTCAGTCCACTTCTTCTACACTAATTATAAATGTAATGATCGACGATGAAACAAAATCGAAAATAGTATAATAAAAAAATTTTAAAGAGACATACAGGCAAGAGCCAAATATTCTATCATTTAAAAATTATTCTGAGAAATATATCTAAATTTTACTGAATTTTTAGTTACTGGCCAGGATACAGTTTGAACTAAAAAATATATATCATTCTTTTGCAATAATGATATCTCATTTACACGGTGTAGTAATATCTCATTTACTTTTTGTGGTAATGTCTCATTGCTTATTACAGGTTTCAGTCGTACAATTAAAGACAACACGAAAGATCTTTGCAATGAAAACTTTGAATAAATGGGAGATGTTGAAAAGGGCTGAGGTATGTATATTCTAATTTGAATTTAAAATTATGGTAATAAGTTATTTTCTGAAACACGCTTTTGTTAATTTTATTTTATTGTGACTAAATTGTCTTTCAAATTCTTAAATGCTCTTCAAAAATTTCTTTGAACTAAGTATACTAAAATATTTATTTTAATAACTATTTGGTTTTTCAAAATTTAACTTTAATTTTTCTAAATAGCTGAGGGTATCATGATTATTTTTTGAATTCAGTTGGAAAAGAAGTTATGTATATTAAAAAAAAGAAAAAGAATGAAAAATGACTGGTAAGCAAGTTTTGGTTTAAAATCAACATCATCATCTTTGTGTGCCATGCCTATTCCAGACATTGGTAGCCAATACATCAACGCTTTCACTCTTCGGTTCTGGTCTAGGTCCTTTATCATAACCATATTGTCTTCATTAAGCCACACATTGAGTTGCTTGATGTGATTTAATTTTTGTCTTCCTGGGGCACTTTTGTGAAGTTTGCCACACACTACTAAATTTTGTTATTTTTGAACTTTTTAGTCAATTTTGATGCTTCATTATAGTTTAAAATCCTTCTCTACGGTTTGTAAAGCAGCCCTTGTTACCTGTTTTTCAATAGTTAGAGTTAATTAATAGGTTAGTGTATCGGGATAAAAAGCCACTCTTTCTAGTTTTAGTTGTAACACACCTTGCATATGGCCACTCTTGGCTATTTAAGGCTTTTTTGATTTTTGGAAGTATCTAATTTTGATAAATTGTGTGTAGTGATTAATGGCACTGAAGATCGACTGTTACAGCAGTTTTTCCCTTAGTAAACTTCAAATGTGGTCTTTTTAGGATATTAAATCACTTGATGAGCTGGAAAGTAATTGTAAATAGTTACTCAGTATACTGGTTTTTTCTGTAACACGCTTCCGTTATGGCACGTTTAGGCTATTTTAATCCCAGTGGACACATTTAAGTCCGTGTGTACAGTTATTGCCTGTTTCACACAATATCTGGAGTGAATCAATCGATGTGCTATGTCATAATGGAAAACAGTCACTCAGTACACTAGCTTTTGTTTTAGCACACTTCAAATATGCACTTTTTGGACTTCCATGGCCCTTTTTGACTCTAGGCTAAAGTTTAAAGACCTCTACTGTTTACAGATTGACCACTGATGTCTGTTTTTGCAAAATCTATTAATTAGATTGGTGGGTTATATAATATTGATGAAAAGTTATTTGAAATTTTAGACTTTTTTTTTACTTTTGGCTCCATACACATTTAAGACTCCCTCTGAAGTCTACAAAACAGCTGTCATTATCTGTTTTTACAGCATCTAGAATGAATTACTTGGTATTTTGAGTAAAAATCATGAAAATTTGTTTAGTATAGTGGTTTTGGCTATAACTTGCATCAAAAATGGGTTTTCAGGCATTTTTATGCAATTTTGACAACCATTTGCAATTAAAACGACTCTTTATAGTTTTTAAGGCGGTATTTTATGCTCTCAATTGCGTAAATAAGAGTAAAAAAATAGGTATGTGAATTAGTAATATTGAAAGAGCGATTGATGTAGTAGTTTAAGCTGTAGCTAGTTGCTAAAATGGTTTATTTGTTAACTTTTTTTACCACTTTATGCAATAAACCTGTATCAAAATAGTTGGAGAAATGAATCATTTTTTGGTAGTATCCAGAGACCATACCTGGGTTGTTCAGGGAGCAGTAATCATAAAACTGTCAGCATAACTATTGATTGTAGCATCATTTGAAGACTTTGGAACGTTTTCCCATGGCCCCAAAATGGCATCTTAAAAAAATTTTTTTTTTTTTTTTTTTTTTTTTTTTTTTTTTTTTTTTTTTTTAACAGAAATTCTTTTCTAAGGTTTTATACAGTCTTGAATTTTACCTGTACAATTACTTTTGCTTTATTGAAACTGTGGAGAGGCATTTTGATGACTTATATTGCATAACTGCTTTTAAATAGAATCACTCTTTTAATTTTAACTTCAGCAAATTTTTAGGTTTATGCTTTTTGATATTTTATTACGAGAAAGAGTCAAGATTTCTTTAAGCATGGCTTGATTCCTTCACATGTGCATATTAAGCTTGATTTTTTCACTTCTTTTTAAGATTTCTACCTTTAAACATATTTTTAGCACAAGCTGATGAAGTTGAAGTTCTTTACCTTGACACTACCTATGCGTGTAAAAATGGAGTAAGTTCTAAAACTCATATCTTGTTCTCTTGTGGGAAGGAAACTGGAGATATCCGTTTTGAATCATTTCAAGAACAATCATGTATATTTCGCTTTAAAGCAACTTCTAATACGCTGTGTCAGTCTCCTACAAGGTATCTTTTTCCTATATTACGTCATTCCCTCCCTACTCAGTCAACCCACAACCCTGGGATTTTTAAAGTAGTTTTTTTACCTGTTGTCTACTATTAGCTTATATGTTTCATGCGGAAAATTTCCTTGGAAAAATAAAAAGAAAAATGTTAGAATCAGGCTCGAATTTTTTTCACCTTTGATTTAATTGGAGTTATTACCTAAGTAATTATGAAATTATTTTAGCTGAGTATTGTAAATAAACTACATGACCTGTGATAAACATCCTAATTGGTAGTGTGAGCCCAGAAAATGAACCTCTATATTTACCCCTGTGTGTCTGTGTTAGTGTCTGTGTATGTCACTAGGTTTTAAAAGAGATTTTATAAAAGCCTTTGGAATTTCTGATAGCTTGTAAAGATTTAACATTTTTGATTTTTTAGAAAATTTAATGTTACAGGACGTTTTTCATTGCAAATTCTCATTTCTTGGTGCATTCATAATGATTCTTCAACCAAATTAAGGCAAACTTTAGGTTTTTATCATTCTTTCAAAATTCAAATTGAAGTCACCATAAAAGGCCTCTGTTTTGGATAAATGACCACGTACTGAAAATTCTTGTTTTTTTTTATAAATACCTACTAACTTTTTTTGGAAAAATATTTTTCGTTTTAAGGAAAGATTATTGCTATAAATGATAATGTAATTGAAACTTTTTGTGGTTTTTTTAGTTCAGTTTTTCTACAATGTTTGCTTTAGAAAATATTATTTTTTTTTCGTTTTTGAATCTTAATATATGATGGAACTATATTTTAGTTGAGAACCAGTTTTGCTTTGTTTTTCTTGTTCCATTATTAACTGAAGAATATTGGAAAAGAAAAGTCGACTTCTTTGATTTCGATAGTTTTTGTTGTAATTTTGTCAGAACCGGATTTTTGTTTTTTTATGGTTGAAATGGATTCGTTTCGACTTTTGCGAACCTGTGCTAACTTAACATCGCATGAACAAAAAGCCATAAAATCGCTAAAAAATCGAAAAAACGTCATGATATTACCTGCAAACAAGGGACAGTCTACTGTTATCCTCGAAAAGCTCACCTACATTTCGAAATGCTACAAACATATTAACGTTGGTCCTTACAAAATCCTTACCAAAGATCCTACTGAATCCATAAAACGCGAAGCCACTCAAAAACTCATTTCCCTAAAAAATCAAAAAATCGTCAACAATAAACTGTATTACAAAATTAAACCTACTGACTCACCTGCACCACGTTTTTACGGTTTACCTAAAATACACAAAAAAAATATCCTTATCCGTCCAATTGTATCTTATGCCGGCACACCACACTACAGCTTATCGAAATACGCCTCGAATATCCTATCAGCATACACAAAAAAGCTCAAACTACCAATCAAAAAACTCCAGAGTTCTCTAAATTTATTCGAGACATTCGAATTGAAGATGACGAATGTATGGTTTTATTCAATGTCACATCATTATACACAAATGTCCCAATAAACGACACTCTCATCATTTTCCAAGACCTTCTCAAAAAAACCAGCTCTCTAAAAGAAAAGACACCAATCCCTCCAGCCAAATTACTCAATATTATTAAATTTCTCTTGACAAAAACATGTTTCAAATTGGATAACAAATATCTCTGCCAGACCAATGGGGTTGCAATGGGTGGACCCCCTTATTACGTAGTTGCCGAAATTTACATGCAGTCCCATGAATCACTTGCGCTCATCACCACAACATACAGACCCAAAGTTTGGAAACGCTCTGTTGACGACGTCTTCGCAATTATCAGACGTATCTTCAAACCTTCTTCGAAATATTAAACAACCTGCTTCAACAAATAAACTTTACCATCGAAAACGAAACAACAATTCTATAGCATTCTTGGACACACTCGTAACTCGAAATCCCGACAAATCACTCTGTCAATGTCTACCGAAAACCGACACACACCAATCACTATCTAAACTTCTCTTCATGCCATTCAACTTCTGTTAAGGAAAGCATCATCGACTCATTATATACTCGTGCCAAAGAAGTAGTCTCGAATCCCACTAACTTCTCCAAAGAATACCAACACCTCAAAACCGTCCTTACAACAGACAACTATCCAAAAAACTTTATTGAACATCGACGCAAAAAGCTCGACACTCCAAAATCAATCGTTAAACTAACAAAAGAAGACCCAGTCAGCTCCGTGAACTTACCATACATCCCAAAGTTAAGTGAAACCCTAAAAAGTATATTGAAAGAACACAGAATTCGAACAACATTTTGCTCGCATCAAACTCTTCACAGCATGCTATCGCATCCAAAAGACCCTCTTAAAAAAGACCACAAAAACAATATCGTATACCTTATTCCATGCCAAAACTGTCCATCTGTCTGCATAGGGGAGTCAAAAAAATCAATCTACCGAACATCAACGCGCAGTTAAAAACATGACACGAATAACGAAATCGCAACACATTCATGGAAAAAGGATTATTCAATTAATTAGGAAGATAAATCAGTCATTAATTCCGAACCTCCACTCATCTAGCAAAAAATCAAGGGAGCCATTCATTCCATAAAAGAACCAAACCATATTAACCGAATTTCTTACACTTTACCCAATATCTGGAAACCCGCGCTATGAACATTCCTGGTCAGTTCGCAAACGCACTCGAATAACTAATCTTCCTCAATGGTCTGCACAATTTGTTTACACTAGATTTCGAGCCTACGCAAAACCTATATAATCTCTAGAACTGATCATTGTAACTAACCTGATGATGGGAGCAGTTTGTCTCCCAAAACGTCATTCAATAAATATTATAACTCATGACATGTTGTTGTAATTTTTGTAATTATATATA
>JAUZNK010002320.1:0-11533 GCA_035046665.1 Euphysa ruthae
TATTGTTAAATGCTCTCTGTTTCGCAATAGAAGACAGTACCTAATACATTTATTTTGTGCAGTTTGAAGTTTTTAAAACTTTATTTATATTTGCATACCATGAAGAGCAAGTATAGTCAAATTCAGACCGAACTAAGTCAAAAATGAGGCAGAATATGTGTTTGTTGTATGTGTTTGCTGTGTGCTTGTTTTATTTCTTCTTAAAGTTTTACAGAATTCAGATCCCTAGTTACATTAACAGTTGAAAAGCTTAGTAAAAATATGCCGACTTACTAACATTACTGTGCTCAAAACACTGAGTGTTTGCACAAAACAGATGAAGCAATTCTAAGTCAATACTTTTTTTTCAAATAAATGCTCCTAAGTCAGTATTTTTTTCCCTTATATTTATATTGGAAATTGGAACAAAATTGGGAAATTTTTTTAATATTCTTGCATATTCCATAGTAGCACAAACAATACAATAATCTCAAAATTACACCTTTTTTTGAGTAAATTTTCAACTAAGTAATTTCATTATGGAAAGAATTTAATTGATTACTTTTTTTATTCACAAGAATCTCATATGAGAGAAAATGTACAAACGAAAATCCAAAGACTGAATTTCAGGAATGAATATATGCCATTAATTTTTTTGAGTAACGCTTCCAGCAACCTCACAAAAAAATCGCCATTTTTATATTTACAGTGAGCAGTAGACTAAAATAAATGTGATGAAGCATATAGTGAACAAATAGAATATTTCTGAGTGAAAATTTTTTTAAATGAATTAGTGTATCATCCAGTTTAAAAATAAGTTTCTGCCTCTCTCCTGTGTTACTCAAATTTTTTTGTTTGTCAAAGGAAATTATGTTAAATATCATGCTCACATGATATTTAACATAATTGATTTTGAATTTGAAGCGGTTTGAAATTCCTAAATAAATAATAAAATGATTATATGATGGTTTTTGAATCTGACAATTTTGTTCTAAAAATGCATTAAACATAAATTAGTATTATGAATTTAATGCTATCATCTCGATTTTAATTTGCCTAAGAAGTGAAAAATTACAAAAGGAAAAAATTTATATAGCATAATTATAGTTTCAGAAATAAGTGTTTTTAAAGGAGCAGGATGAAGTAGCACTAATCAAATATGTAATTTCTAGCTAAACGTCACAGCCTAACTTTAAATACTTTATACTTAAAACAAGATACAAGATACTTTTTAACACTTCAACCATAATCTGTCAAGTACAACACATGTAAGTGCGAATTAGAATGTAAAAGAAAAAAAATTAAACCTGCATCCATTCAACCATCTCATCCAGATGACTCAGATGTGTCAAATCATCCTCATCCTAAATAATCATTTTTTTTTTCACTTTAAGAGATAATTTTACGTAAAGTTTTCATAACGAAACACAAAACCAATTATAATAAGGCTGAAAAAGATGTTTTTTAAGAGCTTAACAGAAGTCTGGTAATAAAACTACTATATAACCCCAATAACTCTTTTTCACTGAGTCAAAAAAACACATTTCACAAAAACAAAAAGCACAAAAATTGTTACTTGAGCAGTTATATAAAGATGAAAACTCACATCTGATTCTTTTAACCAGCCAAAGTATTTAGAAAAACAAGTTTATGAATATTTTAATGACAAATATACCATTAAGACAAACACCAAACTTCTTAAAACAGCCCGAGAAATTTCTGACAAAAGAGATGTACATTTCAAAACATGAAACTTTTGTAAAACTTTGAATAAGTGGAACAAATACAGAATGCACAGCATGAGGGGTAATAAGCAAAGAGCATAACCAGTATATAAATTATTGATAAATTATTGTAACATCCTTAAGTCAGCAGATACGGTGGCTGAAACTAACATTTTACAAACTTAATAACGCATGGTTTATTATCCAAAATAGCGTATCACTAAAGTTGAATTAGGACTTCATCAATTGATGTATTTAAAATTATAAGGGGATGGAATAAAATTTCAGTTTATATTGATTTTATTCTGTAGATACTATACTGTTGATATTGAGTGAAAACAAATTTAAAGGTATTGACGAATTATTAAAAAAATTTGTAACTTTTAACTGAACAAGGAAAGTTTTACCAATTAAGTTTATTTCATACCACTCATTATGTTTTTTTTTTACAGTTTCGACTTTTATTCTGTTGATGAGAAAACCTGCTTTAAATTTATTTGGCAAAAAATGACGAAGTTTGAATTAGGTGATGAGAAAATTTTACATTAGACCAAAGCTTATTATTTATACTTGATTTCTGAATTATGTTGAAAACCAATTTCAATTCATTGAGCACCCTCATTGAAACTTTTTTTGTCTGAATCTCATAAAATAAATCTTAAATAAAGAATATCCTAATGTATTTTAAACTTTGAAAATTTCATACAAAACCAGTATTACACCTGGCTCTTACCCATGAAAAATAACCCCTTCACTCCCCTACTGACCATTTTATCACTACATATCTTCTCCATACCCATTCTCTCATCCAGACAACTCCTATTTCTACAAAATAACCAAATTCTTTAAGAAAATAAGAGAATAGGGTAGGAAATTAAAGACAATAGGATTATGAAAATAAAATAACATGAAGATGAGAATGATCAACCCTTTATACCCTAAACTATTTCTTACTATGGTTTTACCTAAAGCACCTATTTGCACCACAAAAAAAATTTTAATTTGAGATTGCTTTAACTGGATTTAAACTCACAACAACTGGTTTTTAGACCAGCACCTCCTAAACTACTAGGTAAAGCTACCTTTGAGAAGGTTGCTAACATTAAATCACATTTAGGTATATAATTACTTTTCTATCAGAAATTTTTGTCTGGTAACTAATAAATTACCTTCATCTTTTTACCCTTTCCTGATTCTGCTTTTGAAGGGGACTTTAAGTTTGATCCAGAAGTTCCTTTTTTCTCCTAATATAAAATTATCAAACAATATCAAACAAATAACATCAATAAATACTGAAAAGTGATAGGGAAAGATAAAAAGCATTAAAATTTATATTTATGACAATGTTGGATATTAATTACGTTTACAAACACAACACCTAATTGAATTAAATTACAAGTAAAACTGATAATTTTATTCTTAGACAACTTTTTATACCTTTTTTAATTGTTTCGTGATCTAAAATAAAAGTCATATGTCCAAACAAAACAAATTGAAAAATTAAAGATTTTATTAACCTAGGGATTTTGCACAATTTCTAAATTTTTGTCTTCATCAGAAAATTATTCAATAAAATCTATTGACTTTCGCTAACCTTTTTCTAAAAATATTATTTCGTATTTTCTTCTAAGAAATTTAAAATTGTATGAATATGTCATATCCTGTTTTCGTCGTGGAAAAATCTCCTTGAGCCCATATTCATTCCTATGAAAACAAATGATTTTCCAATCTTTAATTTATTTAATCAACTTTACGATTTTCAATGCATAAACATCTCGGTTTATAGTCTACAATTTTAAATTACAGCATGTGTTTACAAAAATTTTTTAAACCTAATTAATCTAGTAATATTACCTGGAAGAGAAACAAAGTTATTTAAGAATGTGATTCCAAAACTTTGTATTAAATGAAAAAAATTTTTTTTTGGTCAGAAGTCAGGATTTTTAGAATATGATTAAAAAAGTAAAAAAATCATAATGCAAAGTTTTAAAAATCGTATATATAGTTCCAAAATAGCACCATAAATTATTCAATCTGTCGTAAAGAATAAAATTAATTAGTACTTTGATTAAAATAAGCATTCTTTGAAGGAAAACAATTATTTTGTTTGGTTTTGGACTATGAAGAAATTTGGATAAAACAATAAGAATTTATAACAAAATGATTAGAGAGGGGACAATTCCACCCAAACTCCCTCACCCTTTAAAAGGACAGACTGAACACCAAAAAAAAACAATATAATTTCAGTTTTGAACATATGGCAGTATTTTTATTTCTAGTCAACCATGCCAAATGTTTACAAAATTAAAAATAAAGAAAATATTTTAAAATAATTGATAAGGTTCACCTACCGAAAAATTAATCTTTTTCCCGTGCTTAGTCACTCTCTTCATTTTAATTCAAAGATTACTACTCTTCTATAAAAAAACATTGTAACATTTCGGTTTATCACAACTCACCACAAGTCATTTCTTATGCTTTTTATTAGGTTTGCAAACCTATAGATGTACAAATTTTTTTAAATTTTTTTAAAATTTCAAAGGCTTTACATTTATGAACCTGTTATAAAACAATCATCTATAAAAGGAAAATAATTTTATTGGGGGATAGAATACTTTGAGTTCCAATAAACTAAAAATTGTTATTTAAAGTGATAATTGTGATTCGAGCCAAAACAAAATGATCTGTATAAAAAGAAAGATTGTAAACTATATGACAATGTAGAGGTATTGAATTTTTTATAAAATAATTTACTTTATTGTTTAGTAAATTTCAATTTTATACAGTATTGCAGTAATCAACATTGTATATAATTGTTACTTGCAGTGAATTTATTGTTTTCATCTATGATAAACTGTTTATCAAAAGCTATTTTAAAAAAAGATTTAAGGAATTATTCCAGAACTTTTCAAGTTATTTTACTTAAGTAGATTTGAAAAAAAAAAAAGTTTTAGTTTTGTATTTTACATTCTGACTTTCACTGAGTTCTATACTTTGGTTAAAATTATTCGTGAAATCTCTCCCAAAGGCTCAAACAATTCAACAGTCCAACCAATTAAATTTCTTGATCTAAATAACATTGCACACAACCACCCCTTGTCTGAAGACAATGAAAACTGGTACCAATGCATCTCTTACCAATGAAGGCTTCTTCATTCTTCAAAGTACTTTTCTTCAAAATTTTCTGAATATTTCTGAATCATGCACTGAAGAAAATCGGGCTATGAAAAATTAGTTTGATGAAAAAACTGGATTTTATAATAGAAACAAGCGAATCAGTATACAATTAAACTTAGAATTATTTAAAATTACAACTACAATTAATCTCTAAAGATTAAAAAATGTTTCTGATTGGTTTGCTGGATATTTCCCATTCTTTTTTTTCTTCATCATCCTCGGAATTTCAACTTACAAAACTTGATTTAAAGGATTTTCACCTTCAGTAATAGAAACATCACTATTTTCTAATGGCTCAACAACCGTGAGTTGGTCAAGACTAGGAAGATTATTCAAACTTTGACCAATTGCATTCACGATTCCAGCTGACTTTCAACTATTTTCTATTTGTTTTTGATGTTTTTAAGAGGTGAGATAATAACAAAATTCAACGGGGTCTATTTACCTTGTAATGGTTTTAAAATAAACAAATTCAATTTGAGTTTGATCTTCTAGCCTCACGGCATTGTTAAGAGATTTGAAAATGTCTTTACTATGCTCCACTGTATATTTCTTCTTTAAGAAAGATTTGACTGTTCATTAACTGTAAAACCCAAGAGTTGAAATTGATTTGTATTATTTGATGAAACTCAGGTCATCGAGATATTAGTTTATTTCAATTACTGTTGCATGAGATCTTTTAACCCCTGAAAATATCCAAAAGTAAAAGGGAGTGATTATTGTAATCTAGCTTGTGGTGTTTTTATTCCAAATTGATGTAAGGGATAATGATTTCATCCAAAACCATCAGAGATTCTGTGGTCTTGCTGTAATGCTTTTCTATTGCTCAGAGTAACGATGAATCTGGAAACTTGAACTTGAGAAAACTTTTACTAGTTTTTTCGACATAAACGAAATGCATTGGTAGAAATTTTTTTTCATAAGTTATCCCAAAGGCAGCAGTGATTTAATTTTTGTAGCATGGTCCTTTAATGGCCAGATTGTTTGGATAGAAATTATTGATTATATAATTATTATCAATTATTATTATTATTAATTATTACTTCCAACGTGTATTTTTTAACATATGGCCAACAATTAGCTTCAAGCTATTTATTTCAGAAGGTTCCCATGGGTTTGGTTCTAGTGTGCTTACAGCTCCCATTTAAGCTTAAGATAAAGAAAATCATCAGTTATGAGGTGGGTTCGAACCCACAGCTCTAGGATCCAGAGACCAATGCCTTCTAACTCAGCCAGACTAACTGCGTATTTCAAAGACCTTTAATCAAAATTAATTATTAATTTTAATTACTAATATTAATAATAATATATAAATATTAAACATATAATATTAATTATCATTAATTCTTTTCAACAAAGTTCACCGTTTGATGATGCATAATAATGACGGATTTAGCGTTAGATTGTTGTGGTATTTCTAGTTTAGATGATTTTTTTGGACACTTCAAAATCTGAATTTGGTGCAGCCTTTTTTATTGACATTCTGAAGGCTTTTATAGATATTTTCATAGACTGATTTCTTCTGGAATCAGCAAAGAATATTAAATACACGGTTTTTTTTATAAGAATTTTAAAATTTTATAAGAATATTGAATAAAGAGAACCTAAAATTAATAATAAGCACTATAAACAAACGTGTGAAATCCACATAATTTGCCATCCTTCCTTAAATATGATAGCATAAAGGAGATTAACAAAAATTCCTGTACCAATCTGAGTATAAGGCAAGATTTTAAGCAAACTCAAATTTGTTTTCTTCTCATAACTTGCCTTAGTCGCAATCGATGCTTGTTCCATCCATTGAACAAGAGAGACGTAATGGCATTGTTTATAAATGTAAAAAGCTTTTTTTCTGTCAGCATGTTTAAACGTAAGATCAAATTTAAATGAAAAAAAAGACGGGATCAGAGGTAAAAGATGTGACAAACTTTAAATTGCAATGGATTTTTTTTACTTTATCACTTAATAGCTCAGTATTAGTTGTTTACAATGTCTCAATAAACCAAACAAACTTTGATGAAAATTTCTATAAAGTTTATTTTTAAGTAAACTTTAAAACAGAGGTTTCCATTATTACAGAAAATATGGCAATCCACTCTGGAAGATGAAAAGTTTGTTAAACATGATGGACAAAACCTTTTTGGAGTTATAGCCTGCTTAAAGAACACAGGTATGATTGTACTATAAAATCAAACCTAATCATTCATCCGCTCCTCAAACAAACAACAGTTTGATTTGCTTAAAATAATATATGATTCAGTAATGTTGATGAGTGGTAGAGCCGCCATGGTATTGAGATAAGGGTCACCAATAACGAAAAATATTACAGAGAAACCTTAAATGTAAAACAGAAAAAATTAGAGAATCCATACTTTATCTAAGATCAATAAACAAAATATACACATGCTGTAATTATAAGCAAGTAAAGAAAGTTAAAAACTAAGCTATATATTATATACAGGAAGAACAAAATAGTGACTAAAAAACAAAGAAAACTTTAAGATAATATCAACACAGTGAGAAAAAATAAGAGGGAGAACAATGGCAGTGATATAATCTTTATATTTAAAAGTGGGCCCTAACACTTTTAGATAAGGAAATATTTGAAGTATGCATTTTACTGTTAAAATGTTCAATACGCTTGTTCCAGCTGAGAATACTTTGGTTTTTCATTGAGCAAGCGCCATATTTCAATTTGATCCGGTGTTATAAGTTTATGTTTCTCTGGCCGAGCGGTTATAAACTGTAAGATTAAATGGGAGCTCTAAGTACAGCAGAACTAAACCCCTGGCAGCACATTAAAAAATACATGTTGGAAACATGTTCATATTGTTATTATTATTGAAATTAAAGCAGGTAGAAGCCACAGTCATTTAGCGCGGAAGTGAAGTATTTATATTTGTTAACTTCAACAGAATGTGCACGCAGATTATCAAGATAGTGACATTATCTCTTCAACGGCATCTGTGATTGGCTCATTATTCAATGAAAATAACTAACACCAGAAAATTGATAAAATGGGGTCAGTTATTGTAATGATGCATCTCCCATTCCTGGACCCTTTTTTTTGAAAATTCACATGAATAATCTTGAAAAACAGTGCTTTCGAAGGAGGGGTGAACCACTTATTTTAAAGAACACATGATACCCTAACGCAACGGTTAAAAATTAGATTTTGAATTACTTCAAGCATCCACATTGATGTTGAATGGATCGCATGAGTGTTGGAACACTCTGTAAATTGCGAAATCAAAACAAAAAAAATTATTACAATAAAGTAAAGTAAATATTAGCGATGCACGTTAATTTTGAAAAATGCCGAAGAATACAGAATAAAAAAGAAATGTGTTAAATATAGATCTAGGTATATTAGCATATGGCACACTTTTCAAAAAAATTCCTGATGAAAGCCAAGTTCACATCCGTTGTGTACAGGTTTGAAACGGACGTGAAACAAAATAAGATCTGGAAAAAAAACCCTTCAAAATATATAAAACTCTCTATATATACATATAGCTCTAGAATTCTTCGTAGGTAATCAATTTCTATAAACTGATTTCTGTTAAAAATAATTCCTAACATCATATTACCAAAAATATTTTTTAAGATACCTGAGCGTCGTTTTTCTGATTGCCATTTGAATTTTAAAATAAATAAATAAAAAATAAACAAGGTTTACGAAACACGTGACTGCAGACGAGCCATTTTGTATCTATAAACAGTTTTGTTTCCTCGTTTACGTCCGACAACTTGCTACTTCAAAGAAGTTTCCCAAATTGCGACGATGTAAAGTATCAGTTTCGAGCTTCGATACTCTCCCTGGGAGATGAGCACATATGCTGAAAGGTTAATTTCAAACTATGTTTTATTTTAAATATTATATCACTCGCACTAGACCTGACACCTTATATACAGTTAAAAAATAAGTTTAAGGATTCTTGCGAAAATAAGTATAAAAACAATTGGGAGCTTGACTTTGGAGTCAGAAGCTCCTATTGCTGTGTTCCTCAATAAAAAAGTGCATTGTATGATTATCACAAAAATCGCTCTGGAATCGGTCTATTTAAATTTCCCACAGATAAAGCTCTTCGCAAAAAGTGGTCTAATGTTATTTACCGGTTTAAAAGAAAAGGAGGGGATAATTTATTTAGAATAAAAGAAAATGGTTTGTGAACACCAGGTCAGGGCTGTAGAAATTAAAAAGCCAATCGGTATATAAAGAAAAACATTGCTAAGTGGTTCTATGCCAGTATTTTTAAGTTCAAAAAAGTAGTCACAAAACCAAAAATAAACCACCCTACCAAAAGGACTTCTATAGACTCAAATTTTAGTTATAGGAATAATTGTGGTACTGCTAGATTACAGGCCGGGGAGATTACCTATATTAAATTTCAGTGTGCTGAAATCAATGAGAACGGTGAAATTTGAAACAAACGTACTAAACTTCAAAACAAATTTGAAGTTTTAGAAAAAGAAAAACAAGAACTACTTTTAAACATTGATTCTTTTGAGTTTAAAAATGAAAATATAATATATATACTTAGCTAGGTAGGATACAAATCTAGTTGAAGCTAGCTATTTTGTATACACAATGTTTAAAATATCACCATAAATGGCCTAGTTGGTTATCAAGTGCTGGGTAATCATACATAGCTGGGTGACCGTTGAACTCTTCATTCACTTTGTTTTTGAAAATATTCATGAGCTTGAAATTTACTGAAAAACATTTACCGAGAAGCAAGCATACATAATAAATGAAATATCAACTGAGTATATTTACAACTATAAAAAATTTTTTCAAAAATTTACTGGCATCCAGCAAGATAAATTTATACGTTTGTTTGAATATCACAACTCAGAAGTAAATGGTGAAAATTAAAAAATCACTACCAAAAGCAAAACCAAGAACATTTAACCCAAACGAATCAAAGCCTGGATCAAAACCAAAGCTTTCTACAGATCAACTACTTATGTTTTTAGTCTGGTTAAAAAACGGTTTTACGTAATCTCTTTCATAGTGTTTAATTGAAATATCAAAATGTACTACCTCAAGATGTTAAATATCATGGATAAACTTTTTATATATTTCATTGGGTAGCAAACCTATTTTGTCATTTCAAGAACACGTGAGAGCAAACATGACTGGAGGTTTCAAAAAAACACACCCGACAACAAAGTGTATGAACACCCTACAACAAGATGACTGTACAGAATTGTTTTGTCACAAACCATCTTCTCTCAGTCAACAGAGCACTTTATATTCAAGCTAAAAACATCATGTCACCTGTAAAGGGTTATTAGGGATTTCTCCTTCAGGTGCATTTACTTTTATTAGTCAGCTATACGATGGATCAACAACATGTAGATACATCGTTGAAAGTCGATCCTACATTGCTGCAAATAACTTTTTTGTTGTAAAAAGCCTCTCCAGGTTGTAATTATTTATATATCCTTTGAATTATATCTTATTTAGATTTTTGCTCTTAAAAAAGTTACCGTCATCCTAGAATTTTTCATACACCCCTACAAAGCAGCACAAGAGCTTTCTAGTTTGAAGAATTCTGAAGAAAGTTTGATAATTCAATTGTTTTCTTTCGATTTAACTTCTGTTTTGCTAGAGCCTCATAGTTTTTTTTTGTACATATATTTCATGAGCATTGTTGGATGTAAAGTGGTTTTTTGAAGATTCAACCAAAGTTGGGATTTTGTAATATTTTATTAGTTTCAATTTTGCAATTCAAAAGATCAATGATTTTTTCATATTTTCATCTACTCCTTACCATGTTTTTTCATCTATTTCTTACCGTGTTTTTTCATCTTCTTCTTACCATGTTACCATGGCAATAAATAGCCATTATTATTATAAAAACCTAATTATTAATGGAGGTAAGTTTGAAACTTCAAAATATGTTTTTTGGTCAAGTTTTTGAAGTTATCATCAGTCACTGATTGATGTTTTTATGACAATGGTGAACCGATAGGAAATTTTCCATTTATTTTCGGTCAACTTTGCTATATTATCAGGTATGCAGTGAACCATACCAACCGAGTTATCAAGTATTGCAAGATTCGATTTTAGAATTAAAAAATTCTGTTTATTTGTTTTGTCATCATAAACTATGAGCCCAGGGTCAAAAAGTTTTGTGTACGTTGTCTCTTTTCTCATTCGGTTTCTAAGCATTAGTAGACATTACAGGGCTTTTTGCCGTTTTATGTTTTTTTTCACTGGAACACCCCACTGCCACATCCTCAGGGATGAGCTCCAGCTGATTGAGTAAATAATCAGCAAGCTGAAATAATAAAGCAATTACATGATTACAGTATCCACTAATTCCAGCAGGGCATGTATAATAAGCTTTTTCTACAAGTTTCGTAATTTTGCTGTTGTGTAGTTTGACGTCTCTTGTGTCTTTCTCCATACATTGTGCTTTAACTATAAAACAACCAATATGTAAAAAAATTATCAGCCGATAAATATTTTTCCATTTTAAAGCGTCTGCTTCTATCGATAGTTTTTTTTATTGCTTTTGAGTTTGATTTACCACTTTATTTTCTCTAATGGCAAGGTATGGTAAGTTTAAGTAAGTAAGTAAGTAAGTAAGTAAGTAAGTAAGTAAGTAAGTAAGTAAGTAAGTAAGTAAGTAAGTAAGTAA
>JAUZNK010002321.1:0-11533 GCA_035046665.1 Euphysa ruthae
ATATTAAACAAGAAATAAATATTTACTAATTTAAATATTAAGAAATTTAAAAGAATTATTGTTGAAAAATAAGCAATAATGCACAACATCTGTATTTTTTATTTACTTTTTCAAAATTTTTGATTCTTTTAATAATCTTATAACTTTATTTTTAATTCTTTTTCCTTGCCTTGTGTAAAATATCTTGATAATTGAATTGTGATTGTTTTAAAATATTATTCTCCATCATAATTTTGTAACTATAACAGAATGCGTCATTAGCTATATTATAAACGTCTTTACGAATAAAAAAAAAACACCTTTACGTAAACGTAAACTACTTTTCAAACGGAAAACTATTGTTTAAATTAATGTAAAAATAAATTGAGGAAAAGAACTACCGTTTTTTTCTCAGTAGTAACAATAGCGGCAGGTTTATTGTTAAAAATTTCAAAATAGATTTATTAGACTTGAATAAAATTTTTTATTATAATTTTTTTGAGATCAATTTGGCCATGGATTTAACACGAAAAAGTTACAAATTTATAAACCTTTCAACTAATGTACGATGTCATACAGTCCCAAGTCTTCTTTATACGCCAAAGTTTAGCTCAATATATAAACTGCACTGGAATCGAGATAAATTTCATGCCTCTGCTAAGTACCCATCCGATCATAAACTATTTTCAAGCAAACTTTATAATTAACGCTTCATTTCCGGTCTTAAAACTCCTGTTACTCATGCACCTTAACACCTTTCACCAAATTTGTTGTTTTTATGGCATTTTTCCAATAGAGCTTTGCCCTTTGAACATTTTTAAAAATTATCAGGAATTTTAAGCAAGATTTTTTTTTTTTTTTTTTTTGGTGATAGAAGCAACTTGTTTTCATTGTTGGACATAACATGTGATTTTAAAGGAAGTTAGGCGAAGCGTTTTTACAGAATAAAATATATAATATCGATGAAAATCAACAAATATAGACTTCTTTGATTTCTAAAGGCAGTAATAATAATAGTAAATTTTTCTACTAAGAATTCATGCATTAACATTACAGCGTATTTCAATGTGTTTCGAGAAATAGGAGTGTTATATAAAAAATAATTTCATAATAATAAATGAGTTGTTCGGTTTTAAATCTTTGCAGACCTTCCTAGAATAAAGCAGAAATAAGACAGAGAGCATAAAACGAGCCCACAGTTAGCTTGATGAATTGCGAAAACTTGTGTGTAAATTTAATGACTAAACCTATCCATCTATTTCGAGGTTTTATGCAATTTCCCGGAAGTTTGGAAAGTTTAAAATTAATTTATGATATTCTATAATACCGGGTCTTAATTTACAAACATTCTTTGATTGCATTTCCTTTGTGACAAACTGTCTATAATACTAATCTTTATTGATTATGAAACAAAATATACTATATATAAAATTTTATAATATATTCACATACCGATAGAGAGAATGAAGTCTATATCTTAATATTAACTTCGGTATTTTGTTTGTGCAGTGGTGTCTCATAAGAGAAATTTTGCAACCGAAATTCTACTTATATATTATTGGACGGGTAAATATTTAAATTCTATCACTTCGTTACAAAGTCTTGGAATATTGGAATTTTAGTAACAATAAGAAGAATTTGCTTTGTATCAAAAACACTTTAAAAACTGAAGTGTTGGAAAAAATTGTAGCAAACAAATATTTCCTTGTTGGCTTTTTATTTTATTATAAAAATGGAAGGACATTATAAAGTTGCGATGAAGGAAAGCCGCTTTGACGGAGTAGTCCAGTTGAATAGAAAACGAAGAACAGCCGAATCTTCCGTGAGAAGACAAAGAAAAACAAGATGTGTCTGCGTTTTAGGATCAACAAAGAGCGGAAAAAGTGCCCTTATAAATCGTTTTCTCGATAACTCATACACAGAGGAGTACATGCCGACTATAGAAGAATGTTTTAATCGAGACTATAACTATAAAGGATTTGATTTAAATTTAGATGTCATTGATACTTGCGGACCATATATGTTCCCAATCATGCGGGATATAAGTATTCGAAAAGCAGATATTGTTATAGCAACTTACGAAATAAACAATAAGAAATCTATCAAAGAGGCAGTGGCCGTCTGCTTTAAGGTACGAGAAATCCGTGATGAGGTAATTCCGATAGTTTTAGCAGGGTGTAAATCAGACCTGGTGAACGAAGTTGAAGATATTGAAATGAACAAGGATTTCGAATCACTTCAAGACGTTAAATTGAAACATGTGCTTACCTCTGCAAAAGACAATATAAATATTACAGACGCTTTCGAAATGGGATTTGAGGATGTAATAGCTCGGATACATAAACAGTCTATGACTGCTAGACAATATTATGTCCGCAAGATGAAAACAGAAAGAAAAGAATTAAAAAAGATAAAGAAGAAACAAAGGAGGTGTTTAATAATGTGAAATTCACACACACATACAGACACACACACATATATATTTCTCTTTCAAAATTCAAGTATAGTTACATGCTTTAGTAGACAATTTTTTTATGTTTTCTCGATGATTAGATAAAAAAATGGATCTTATAAACTAAGATACATGTATAAATATTTTTTGATGAGTGGTTGTATTTATAAAACTGTATATTTTATTGTTCGAAAAATAAAAAAAGAAAGTGACATTTTTTGTGGTATATTATCAATAACTAAAAGCGCCCTCTTTAGTAAAGCGACTTAATTTAAAAAAAATTTCATGTAGCCCCGTGTGAATAAGACTTAGAAATCAATTCATCCTCTCCATTTTAATTTCTTCATTGTAACGTAAAGCTCTGAACCAAATAGGATTTTCTCTGTTTATTGCCGTGGGAATCTTGGGAAAAATTAAGCTGCTCAAAATAAATCATTACAGTATTAAATAGTTATTCAAACTACTTCTAATATGTTTAGTTGACTTTTCTTTCTTTTCTTTTTTTTTCTTTTTTTTTTTGTTATCCTTAAGGTAGTAACTATACCATTGAATATGACTTTTGAAAATCGATTTTTCGCAATGATTGATTATACACGCCTAATTTGTCACCCTTTTACGTGGTGTATTAATTTCCCTCTAAAAACGTGCAGGTTTTCTGCTGTAGGATCTATTTTACAGTATGATGTACCAAATTTACCTCAGCAAAACCCTTAGCAACGTGATTAGCCTGAAATTAACCTGGTTTTAACACCAGTATAACCGCTTGTCAAACACAAAAAGTAAGAAAAGTATATTTTTTGATGCTCTTCACGTTTATTTCTTCCATTATGTCGGTCCGTCTTTTTTGTGTTGAAAACATTTAAAGAACTTTCTACTGATGAGTTGCTGCGCAAATGTGTCCACGGTGACACTCAGAATGCCAATCAGTCACTGAATAATTTGATCTGGATGAGATGTCCTTTTCTTCAGAGACCAATTCTGGAGTTATCAGGAAATAGTGCTATTCTTCATTTCAATGAAGGGTGTTATGAAGGGTGTTGTGGGATATTAAAGGTGCTTGAAGCGTTTGGATTAGATGGTAATGTTTGTTTTACCAAATAGTTCGACTTAGCATCGAACTCGAACGAAAAGAGCTCGGTATCGATGAAGAATAATATAAAGAGACTGAAAGCCTTAAAAAAAAGGTCTACTATATCATGAAATTCAGAATGAAGGTAAAGCTATTTAAAAGAAGGATTTTAATGCTATTTTGTATAGCTTTTATTATGAGTTTTTATTTATTTATTATTTTAAGCACACTGCAGAACTATGAAACATTATCAATTGATTAGGGGTATTATTAATGTTATTAATTCTCTATAAAACAAAAATAGCGTGGATAACTTGGAATTTGGCTGGTTTTAGACATGATTTTTCTAGACATCTTATACTATCAAGCTGAAAAAAAATCACGTCATAGAGAGCTTCAATGTAAACAAATCTGCTAAGTTTGAAAACTGTCAGACATCTACATCTTTAAATATTGTGTTTCACGTGTGGACTAGTTTTTAGTAAATTATGCTGAATAATCAGCCAAAACTGGTCGTTAAAGAAAAAAAATGTATATATATATTATGATAGGAGTAGCTATCAGTATTGTATATCGCAAAATACAAATGAAGTTTATTGATAATGAAATGAATGCGTGTTCATTTCATCCTCAATAAAATAGCGTGCGCTATTTTTATCTGAGCTAAATACTCCCACATATCTGAATTAAAATCATATAAAAAATCTATTAACATTGTTCGCCCTCCAAAAATCATCTTGAGAACTATCCAGCCATGGCAACAGGTTACTAAGGAAAATAAAACTCAAACTGCTCGGCCAAAAAATCATAAGGTAGGAATGCTAGCTAAAGATAATTTTTTACTTTTTTATAAATATAAAAAAATGTTTACATACATACAATCGGTGAAAAAAAATTTCCGCAAAATTTTTCTCAAAATCACTGCTAAACTTTTTTTTTTTTCTTTTTTTTTTTATAATAATGGCAGAAAATAAAAAACGAAGAATAAAAGCAACAAACAAGTTCGCTCAGTTTGCAGGTAATAGTAGTTTAAATATAACCTGAAAATTTTGTAACATTTCGATAAAAGGTTAGTGAGATATTTTGACCAGTAGATCTAAAACAGGCGTTTTCACTAAATCGCGTTTAAAAAAAGAAAAGAAAAAAAATCTAACTAAAAACACGATTTATAAAATGTCTATAAAAGTTTTAAAACATAACTAAATAAATAACTCATATATGAAATGAATATTCAAAAAGCACCTGCTTCATATAAGGTTCCCTCATTTTGGGAATTTTTATCGTACTTTTGCTTTTTTTTACTGCGAATAACTTTTCTGCGTTTTTGCTAGATTGTTGAAGGTCACTTTGAATTGAACGAAATATGCGTTTCCGATTTAAATTTGAACAAAAACCAGGTATCATATCCATAAGTCTCATTCCCTTCAAGTCTTGAGAAAACGAAAGTGAATTCCGTGTAGGAAAAATTTTATCAAACGTTTCATATAGGTGCATATATATGCAAAATAAACCAGGCGTTTCTGTGTTGTTTTTTAGTCTGTAATTTTATTCGTAATTTTAATCTACTTATTATAAATATGGTTAACTGGTATTGCGCCTCTTCACTATGTTTTGATAACATCAAATCAATATGAAAACCGATAAAATTTTATTGTTTACCGAACACTGAAAAAGAACTTCAAACTCAATATCAAGTATTTTTAGAACTTCTGGTTTCAACTGGAAAAATCGTCACATTTGTGCTGCACAATGGAGTTTTGGAGAAAGAAAGACACCATCTGAACTTCCAGGCATAGCAGTTCCTCATGAGCAGTTAAAAATTTTTGAAATTAAATATAAAAGAGCTAAAAGATTAAAAAATTAACTTAGAATGACAGTAAAAAACCGCCACCTTTTGTAAACACTGGTCATGGATTGACAGACATTGTTATTGATGCAACAGAGTTCAGATTTCAATCTGCTACCAATTATGAACTATCCAGTTTAATTTTTTTAAATTATAAAAATATTACAACTGGCAAAACACTTATCGGAATCTCAGCTCATGGTATGGGATTATTATTTAGTGATATATATCCTGGATCTGGATATCTGATTCAGAAATCACTGAGGAATTTGGTGTTTTAAGTTTTGTTGAAGGAAAACATGAGGTGATGAGAAACCGTGGTATTTCTACACAAGAGCTTTGTGCGACAAAAGGTGTGACTCTAAATCGACCAAAACAAAAAGATGTAGTTGAGGGGAATGCGTCAAGTGATTGAAGTCGCATTTCTGAATTAAGGGTGCTCGTTTTGATTTCAATAAGTATTCCACGTGCGCTCAATGCATCTGGACTCGCACCACACCTATTGTTTGACGGATGAATAAAAAGCCACACTTCTTTGTATTTGATTTTTATACATTCTCAAAATATTGAACAGCCTGGTTTTCACAAAAGTGCCCACGTTTTATATTTCGAAAAAGTTTAAACATTTAATTATCTTCTTGCTTTCCTGATTTTAAAATAATGCCCCAATACTTTTTAAATTTTTTTGTCCCATCGATCCCAACAAGTGCCGTATACGAGATCCTTTAATTTTAAACTTACATAAGTCTTGCTATTTATCTGTATTTTGTGCAATATTAACATAGTTATTTGCATGGTATGGTTCTGGTGTATTTAAAAAACTTATGTCCAATGTGACATTTTTTATTTTGTTGTTTTTAACACTGTCAAGTTGTGAGTTTATACTTTATTCTATAGTTTTGATAGCTGGATTATTTTTGTCATATATAATTTATATTTTTTCTAATTGCACTTCAACAGTATCCATTTTCACAATATCTATTATGTTTATAACCTTGGTATATGCATTAGTTGAGAAGATGAAGCCATTTAGTTCATTAATTTTTGTTCCAATTTTTGTAAATTTATCTGCATCAATGTTTAAAACATGTCTTTCAAATTGTTGTTTACTTACATGCTGATGATCCCATAAAAAATTAATCAAATGCAGGTGGTTTAAATGGTGTTTGACTGGTGTGTTTTAATAGTTTCTGATGCCGGAAATGCTACCTTCATGAGATTGTGTATAGACATTTCTTCATCAAACGTTTTATTATGAAGGTTAATAATTTTAAGGACATCTCTATTGGCCCATTTAAACTCTCCTGAGTCTGCAACCGTAATCGTAAAATTATTTTGTTTTTTCTTCAATTTAGCAGAAACAGCTTCAATTGATGTTAATGACATCAATACTTTTGAACCTTTACTAGTTCTTTTAAGCCATTTATGCATTTGTTCAGTACATGTTCACTTGTTTTACTAAAGTATAATAAATATAAAAGTAATGCTAATATATGACAGCACAAACCAGATACGCCAACTGGACAATTACAATACGCTTGTCTAGGCACATGATTTTTAAACAATATAATAGCTGGTCTTGATTGATGTCGATAGGATTTTTTAATAACTCCTTTTACATAAGTTGTTTCAGCATCCTCCATCAACACCTTAACAGCCACTATTATTCGGCTCTGCAACATTCTTAAGGCTTTTTCTTGCTGCCATGACTTCCCTCTCTTTTTCGCAATGAATAATCTATAATAATTTTTTGGGACCCTATAGGTAGTCAGCTATCTTCGACCTTCCAAGCAGCTGTAACTGGAGAAACAGTAAGTGAGTCGAAACTGCAACTGAAAGTGAAGTTTTGACTTGCTTTTCTTTTAAATTTATAATAAAAATTCTAGAAATTAATTAGTCTTTGTTATTAGAAACACAGATAACTCTATATCCCGGAGCCATTCAGCAGCTTCCTCCTTTGAAAATTTACGATAAATAAATTTATTGGTACTCATTTTGATCTTTATATTTGATTTTGCGCTACCATTTTCAAAATTTTTCCCTACGCGAAATTCACTTTCGATTTCACAAGACTTACGGGAATGTGGCCAATACTCTCATAAATTAACATTGACGCTTTGCGTCCAATGTTAAAATTAGCCACTGCATCATAAAGCCCGAATTCCAGCTGTGTATAGGAAACGTACTGTGATTTGGGAACAACGTTTACCTCTTACTTTTAAATTAAAAATTTATAAGGTCAAATACTTAAAGCAGGAGTTGCTTCCAATATTGATAATCTACAATCATGGAAAAAATATTATGAGACTCATTCATTTTGTTAATTGAAAAAAAAAATACCACAAGCAGTTAAGGTACTCACCTTTACAACTAAATAATTTAATTTCATGGTTTTTTATGCTTTCAATTATTTGTGTTACAAAATGTCACATAAAAACAAGTTGCAAAAAATTTTTCAAAAAAAAATTTTTTTTTTTGGTCCCGTTATGTCAAATGGGACAAAATCGCTGCAATCTCTCACCAAAAAGAAATATTTATCCGAATGAAATTTTCACCATATATTTATCTCTGTTAGATAAATGTTCCCTATCAAAGTATTTGTAAAATACTTAATGCTTTAAAATTTATGGACATTTTATTTTTACGGCAATTTTCAGCGATTCGTAAGATCTAAAATTTTTCGACAACAAAAAATATGAAGAAACCACAACAAAAGAAAATAAACTTGTCCTATAAAACAGATCAGCACCAAAGACAACTCCTTCTTCCCTCTCATTTTTCCCTCTCATCCTCATAACCTTTTATTTTTTTTTAAGTTTTTTTCTCGCTTGTTTGGTCGTTGCCTGATTTTGGCCCCATCACGCGAACTCGATTTAAATTCATTTGATAACAAAATCCAAGCATACATTTTCCAGGATCTAATCCTGACCGTCGAAACACCTTCAAAACTCCCTGTGCACCATTATTGAACGCAACAACAGCAGAACAGGCTGACATTTCTAGCACGTCCTTTCCAACAAAGTTAGATTTTGGGCATTTTACCTAAAGCATATTGTTTAAACTTTTATTGATGTTCTGCGTTTTTCCATGAAGACATTTCTGAGTAGTTCCCCATCCCCTAACCTGAGAAAAATTGGTTGTATCAACTCCCGCACAGTGTTTGGCAGCAATGATTTTGGTTTTTTATATTCGCTGTTATTTATTTGTGCAAGATGAACCACTTACAAGGTTCGCGAGGCCACATCAAATGTTGGTTCTCATCGCTATTTGTCTCAGAACAATGGTACAAACACTGCACGAACATTTTTCTTCATTTCGTAAATGGTTTTATCAGCATTATTTAGAACAGCCATTCCATACTAATTTTGCAATTTGTTTGTTTGTTAATCGCCGTCACCTCGTCATCATTCCGACCCTTATACGAAATTTTAATGATCAAAGTCAGCTTCCAACATGCTTTTGTACATGACCGATGCACTGCAATTTTTTAATGACAACATCTTTATATGGCTCTGCCTCAACAATATTGTGGAAGGTTTTCGTGCCACCTGCTAGATGCTCTGTGTAACACAGACCCTTAAAAATTCAGATGATGTGAAGATTTCGACCAACCCAGCTGATTCCATCGACCCGGATAAACCGGTATGGTTAATCGAACAATCACGGGTAGATTTTTAATTTACCCAGTGTGAACAACCTGTACAATGCTTTGATTTAACTCGAAATTCAAGACATTTCCCTGACTCAACTGATACAACCGACATGAATTCACTTAACGAAAAAAATCCCCGCTGGTGTCACACGTCATCACTTGAAACAGCAACATCAGTTACGGACAATTCGGACGCAGTGTTTAACATTGGTGTTTTGGCTACAGCTTTATATTTATCTAACAGTTTGTCTTGAGTTTTACAGAAAACACTACTGTTAATATTTGAAACCATGTTCATTAACCCAAAAAACTTTTCTATCGCAATAAAACCTTTTCCAATTTCACGGAACGTTTTTGCCGTCCTGATATCAACGTCAAATGGTTTAATACCAGGGGATTTACAAAACCTACCCAAAACTTCAATAGTGTAAGTACAGTGCTCTCATGTGCAATCTGAGCAAAGAAGGACAATATAATTCAACAAACCCATCTTTTTGTTGTCGTCGATTTGAAAGTTTACATTTGAACTCGTACATTTCGGACAACAAAAATGTCCAATATTTAATTTTAACATATTACTATTTATAAGCAAATAATTCCAGTCAGATTGGTCATCAAAAAGTTCTTCAAACTGTCCAATTTTTCATTTAGAAGTACAAGGAGTTTCGATAAAATATTCAGTCTGCCGTGTCGATGACGGCTGGTTGTTACCAGAGACTGAAATACGTCCACCAATATTATCAGCAATGTCATGCAAAATAACCCTACAATTTCTCTTCTTGAACAGTTTCTTCCCGCCAAGGTTCCTTTTTTTTTATAGCACTTGCCTTCAATATTGTTTATCTAAAAAGTTAATACAGCTATAAGAAACATATTGATTTTACCCAAAACAACAGTCCTTCAATCACTAGCTAGAGTTAGAAACAGCTTAGAAATGTAAACGTTGCATTTTCCTGACCACTGTGTAATGTTTTTATCGTAAGGCCCTGTTTATATTGTAAAAAGAAAAAAACTGAGGTTTTTGGATGGGGTTTTCATGTATCTTTTTCTTTTATTCTATAAAAATTCCTATTTTCATGCCCTCACAAAATCCAATGTATTTTTTGAAAAAAATGTTTTTTGATTAAATGGTTTTCAGATTTGAAATCTACGATATTTTTTATGGTTAGAAATGTATCAAACAAAAAAATGATATTTTGTTGATTTTATAAGAAATTAATGTGTGACCACCTTAAGGTATTAAAATCATGAAATAGCAATTTTTCTGTAATCTGCTATAGTTTTTGAGGTATAACCATTTCAATGAGATTGAGTAGGACAGCAATGATAAGATAATTCTAGTTCACTTTCTTTGTTCCTTGGAATTTTTTAAAACTTACTAGTTTCCTAGCTATTATAGCTAGATGCACCGTTGAACATGTTTTGCTGTTTACACAAAATGTAGATAGGCATTTATTACACGAGGCTGATGCAATAACGTGACATGACATCAGGTTGTGTGGAAGTAAAGAACCGAAATTATTGATCTGGGCTAGCTGCTGCTATATTTTACTATTAATTTTTTTTGTGTATTTAAAACTAACTATTTTATAAGTAATGAAGGCTCAATCAAAGAAGAGAAGATTGACTGGATCAAATAGGTTATTTATAAAGAAGAGGGTCTAAAAGTGTAAGAAACTTGAATAGTGCAGTTGTAGATGACGTCATTGAGAATGTAGCAGTGGAAAAAACTGAAATCCCATCTTCTTCTTCTGTCTCCTCTTCCAGGCGTAAGCTACAAGGACGCTTATCCGATCATTAAGATAACATTGTACTAGCTGACAATATCTGGCATTATACCCTCATAAAAAGCGAAATTTTTAGTGAAATTGTGGCCTTGATTGGTTGCTGCCCAGTGTGTAAAGTGAACAATTTTTGTTTTTTTTAATTTCTCAAAAAAAAAGAGACTGTAAAATTGCCTATGTGTTTCATGTAACACATATGATTGGAGCTACTCTACATACACTAGCAAGTATATCAAAAAATCTTCAACACCTGGTAGTAACGCTTTTGATGCAAACACGCGTTCCGTAATTGCATTTCGAAAAATAGGTAAAGGCCTTTCAGTGATGGACCGTTTAATTGGTGTTATGAATACGGTGCCTACGATGAATAGGAATGCATTCCATAACACTCAAAATGAAGTAGCTAAAAGCTATTTATCTGTTGTTGAAAGGTCAATGGAAAATGCTGCTGCTGAATTGTGTAACACGTCGTCTGATGTTGCTATTTCTGGAGACGGTGTATGTTGCAAAACAGAGATTTTTCGTCGTTGAATAGTTTTGTTTCAATAGTCACAGTTGGCTCAGGAATAACTAAAAACTAAAAAATGTACAGCTTGTGACACATGGGATAAGAAAAAAGATACCGTTGGCTATAACGAATTTATTGATAAGCATGATTGCCCCATTAACCATACGGTATCATCTGGATCGATGGAAGCAGCCGCACTTAGAAAAATATTTTCTACATCAAAATCATTCAATGGAATTGAAT
>JAUZNK010002322.1:0-27838 GCA_035046665.1 Euphysa ruthae
ACTATGTAAATTGTACATTTATTGAAATAATAATTTTAACTCCATAGACATACAAATATAACCATTCCAGAAACCATGCTATATTATCATAACCAGACTAATAAAGTGAAATCAAGGAAGAAAAATATATATATATTTTACGCTTCATAAAAAAGCCGCTAGCAACACCCTACGGCTGCCATCTTCCAAAAATTTGGTAATGACGTGTGACAGTTAAAGGGTTAATTTTTTTTTGAGAAAGGGAAACGAAGAAATGTGCCAATATAAGTTTCAAAGTCCATTAGTTACTAAGTGCTTGTTTATTTCATTTGGAATTCCCAAATTAGCATAATTATGTTAATAATAAGGTAGATAGTTATAATGTTAAGCCAATTTTTGTGGCTAAAATAAAGTTTCAAAATTATAAAAAATTTTGAATATTTTATAACATCTTTTTCATAGACTTGAATAGTTTTAGATGAGGTACTAGTGAATTTATATGCTGTATGTTTTGAAAAATAACCCTTCATTTAAGTTTTTGATGTATTTTAAAACTGTGAAATTATGCTGTATTGAGAAACTTTTAGAATTATGCTCTATTAGGCAAATATCATTTCTGATCGTGTTTTAGACTAAAAAAGTGGTTAAATTTTTAGTCTAAAATTTTTTCGTTTTTCGTTTTTTCTCTACAATAAAGGTTTTTCTTTTTTCTTTTTTTTATTCCTGAAAATTTTTCCTTTTCAATCATTTTGAAAATTAAATTTTACAAATTTTTTTTTTCAAAATGAATGTTTTTTTTTTTTTTTTAATTTTTAAAGCTTATAACCATTTTTTCACTAAAGTTTACGTTCTTCCTTTTAGATGTTCTTTATGAAGGCACAGCTTACAAAAAGTGAAATAAAGAGTTCATTTACAAATTATAAATGGTTAACTGCAGAAGAACTATCCGCAAATTTTCCACCGCAATACTTCCGCAAAATTCAACCATTCATTCTATGACAACAGCTATTTTTAGTTTCATAATATCAAAATATATTGTGGCTCATTTTCAAAGCTTCGCAATAAAATTATGTTGTGTATTTAACATAACATCACGCATTACCAAGTTTGGTTAGTAAAAGAAAAGCATTTATTGGCTTTTTCTGGTATAAAGAAATAGCTAAATAAAAGAATTTTTTTTTTTTTTTAACTAATTTTAAAAAGAACAATTATTTATAGGTATAATATTAAGATTTATAGTCAAAGTATATTATTTTTTTAATTTATTTTGTTCTAGATACAGAGAATCCAACTAGATTTGAGTGGAAATTTAAGTTTATTAAACTTCAGAATTAGCTGCATGCAATCTGTATACATCGTAATATTTTGGTTAAAGAAGAAAAGCATTTACATTACATTTTTAGGGAAAATTTAAAAATCAATCTATCAACACTACCCATGTTGTTATTTTAAACAAAATCACCGTTGGAACATCTGGTATCTTCAATATATGTAGTCATATCAAACATCTTGTTTTTTTTTCCAGTGCATGACCATCAATCCACGTTTGTGCTGATAAGCAACAGTTTATTCGTCGGCCTCAATTTTGCATTCATTACATTTTTAGGAACATGCTTTCTGTTACTTTGTATGGTACCAAATACGTCAATTTCTCTTTGTATAAGCTTGTCAAATAGTTCCACCGAGTTATACCAATTATCAACATAAATACATCAACCAGAATCCAAACGAGCCTTAGACAATGACATCACAACATCGTTTGTTTGATATTGGTAACTAATCTGATTATATGTGTAACCTATTTTACCACATACCAACTCAAATTTTTATCCCAAAATGAGCGCATTTATCCAACGAGACACGATTTATTTTTGAAAAATTCTAATTTTTGAATCTTTGGCTCTCTAAGCATATTTATGTCAACTAGATGGAGGTATTTTTCCAGTCACGGAAGTTTATTTTGTGATAGTATAGTTTTTAGGCCAAGGGTTTTAAAGAAATATGATTCCACGATATAGTATCGCTTTTAGATAAAGTCATATATCACCTAAAGTAAACATACATCCTTGCTGATGAAGACAAATGTGCTTGATCTTTTAGTAAAATTTTTACCTCAAGTCATTTGATGAAAATATAGATTTGTTTGAACAGCTATATTTTCACAAAGCTGGTTAGGTGTTATATAGTTGAAAAATTCAAGTGCATCTTTTTTTATGTCGTAATTTCATGGCTCTAATCACCACACACCGTTATTATGGTTTTATCGATATTGTGGAAAACAGGATCACCAATTTATTACAGCGGTGATGCTTAAGTGGTTAATCAAAGTACTATGATATGTATGTACGTCCTTCTGTCTGGGCTTTTATTTAAACTGCTGAGAAAATTCAATGGAATCTTATGTCTTATCACCCATTTTTGTCTGTCTGGAAATGTCTGTATGCAATTATTCTCCAAAACCATTTATTAGTTTTCTATGAAATTCTTCACAAAATTGTAAAATATTTTCATTTCGATACAGTACTTTGAATATGCCCCAATATGGTCATTTTTAAAGCATTTTATTTCTCAGAAAATCTCTTTATTAATTTTTTTTTTTTTGAACTGAGTCAAAGTGTTACAGGTTTAAGGTTTTCTTGAAAAATTAATAAACATGATTTTCAAGAAAACATTTTCTTGCTTATTTTTGGCAAGTTCTCAGGATCAAAAAGAAATCTTAAAAATAGTGGACAAGTCAAATTAATCAGAAATTAAACACAGCAAGTCCAAGTAATGACAAATAATATTTTTAAACAATTTTCCACTGAAACACCTTCTGCTTATAAGAAGAATCATTTTGTTATTATTTTTTTTATTTTGTGACAATTGTGACAATTGAAATTTGATAATTTCCAAATTAATGAATTAAATTTTAAGGAAAAAGTTATATTCATGATAGCTTCCCCTTATGATTGATCCAGTTAGCAAACATTAAATGATCTCTTTTTGGGATAGATTTGGGAAGCAAAAAAATACAGCTATGATAAAATTTTCCGGGGTTTATCACATCTACAGCACAGTCTCTAAACTTTTCAGCCTTAGTTTAGAAACTTTGTTTTAATTTTATTCTGTGTTTCCTCTGTTAACTTGACCGGATCTAGGTATAGATATTCTATCTCTTGTACTAACTTTCTGAGTGGAATTTCCCACTTCTTCAGGTATAATTAATGTGTTAAATTATTACCCATGGGACAAATTTTTGCATTTTCCTTATTTTATCTGTATAATATTAAAAAGATGAACATAGATAATTACTAAAAAACTTTTGCTTATTCCCCAACCCTTTCACAAGTTTATTTTTGTATGCCTAATATTTTCTGCAGATAGGGGGTCCTATAAATTCACTGTGTCTATGTCTATCTGTTCGTAACTAGTTTTTCTATTTGTAATTACTAGGTCTGAAATTTCGCACTTTAGAAATTTTTGGATTTTTTTCGAATTTTTCATTAAGATTTTAAAACTCTAATTATTTGGTTGTTAGCCCAACTATGACCGTATACGATTATTTCAACCAGGCCTAAAACTTTTTGAATCCTCTTGGAAGCTGTTTATTATATATTTTATTTAATCTATACCTGAAGTTAGCCAAAAAAAAGTTTTAAAATACTGCTTGAACGTATTTGTAAAATGTTTTAAACGGGACAATCATAACTTAAACCTTTTTTTTTTCTTTTGAAAAAAAGTATGCCTAAATTATATATATACGAAAATAATTTCGGGTGTCTGGCGTTTAAAAAATTTTTTCCAGCGAGTAAAGCATGCATTAAAATCAACTTTTATATAAACTTATTGATAATTGTTGTTCTTCTTGAAGAAAACTTCCTTCAAATATGTTATCTACCAAAAATCTTCACGTGGCAATCATGTGATATTTTAATATTTTAATATCAATAAAACTTTATAGCATGCTTCAAAATTTTGCGATGTGCTTTCCACTAGCAAATAGGGGCTTAATAATGCGTAAACTATCTTTCCTGATATCTATTGTTAATTTGAAAAGGATTGAGCAGATATAAAACAACTTTTTTAAAATCGTGTGGAAAATTTTGCATGCATGATGAATGAACTGGAATGAACTAGCAGTTAACACCAGTCTATGTGTAATACAAACCAGTTATTGAACTATATCTGTTAGTTATTTCAGCGCTTTTGTGAACATAGACAACGAAGAAAGGATTGCTAGGCAGGTTATTAGAATGGCGGAATGTTTTCTATGTCGTTTTCCTGTTCCGTAGCAAGTTTTCATGTACCGTAGAAAGTTTTCCTGTTCCGTAGCAAGTTTTCCTGTACTGGAGAATGTTTTCCTGTACCATAACAAGCTAATAGTACTTTTTTATTAAATTTTTTCTCTAATTTTTACATTAAAACAATTATATTATATTTTGCTGGTATGAATTTCTTGCCCATTAGCACATATCAAAATTTCTGCTCCAGTAACCTGGGTCCTGTTATTTTCAAAGATTTTGTGTCAAAGAGTCTGATTTATTTTTGGTTTCCTAAAACTGTTCTTCTTACATTGCACATCAGCAAAAGTTTAGGCACTTTATTATTATTATTTCCTGATCCTCCTCAACTTAAAATATACCTTAAGTAGTTGCAATATAATGAATTAAACATTCCTATTCAACTTAGGCATTATAAGTATGTAGTCACAGTTTATCTCTTCAAAAAAAATTTATATTTTATGTACACGATAATTTGAAGTGAAAGATGAAAATAATATTGGTTTTATTTCAATCAAATTTTAAGCTGCTACAATAAACCTTATATTGGTTTGAAAATATTACCATGTTACTTATCTGAACAACAGGTTGGTTATACTAAATTTCAAGTTTTGATAACTGTTGCGTTATAGAATGTATATAATAATAAATGCAGTATTAATAATCTATTACGTTAATGACATTAAAACTTGTCCCAGCTCATTTACACAGCCCAACCCGGCACATCCTAATCATAGTGACTTAATCAAGGAGTATGATTTCTTTCCTGAAGCTGAGCGGCTCAAACTAAAAGATGATGCAAAAAAAATGTTCTATTTTGGATATGATAATTACATGAAACACGCTTTTCCGTTAGATGAATTAAATCCGATATATTGTAGTGGGCGTGGGCCTGATTTGGATAACCCGTAAGTAACGTTTTATTTATTATTTATGCACAGAAAGATATTTTTTGTTTACATGTTTTTTTGTTTCTTTTTCTTTTTAATCTATAAGGTGCAGAAAAATAATAAGAGTCAAGGTTATTCTGCAAAGTACACAAATAATTTTAGATTCCTTTAATGATTAAACAGGACTCTTTAAAAACAATATATAATAAATATATAAATATATAATAAAATATAATAAAGTTGATAGTTGAATAGCAGATTTTTTTTTTTTTTTTTTTTTTTTTTTGTAATGACAAAAATTGAGTTTCTAGGGCGATAATTGTTAGTACCAGTATTTTAAAAGAAACGGCAGTTTTTCTTATTTTTCCATGTTAAACTGTTGTCATAAATTAGTAAAAAAACTTTGTTCTGAAAACAATAAGTTAAAATTCCAGCAATAAATTTATTATTTATTATGATTTGATTATTAAAGTTACTTAATTTTGTTTTTTCAAAAGGGGCTTGATGGAGGTATTTAATCAAATAAGTATAGTGAACAACCACATCCAAAAATAATGCTAATTTTATTTTATACCTCCAATTTTTCAGAATAATTTATAACTAAGAGAAAGGTGAAAGTAAATTCACAAAAATCCTCCTGAGTGAAGAAAAACTTTGCAAAAGTCAGTCCCAATAAAGTAAATACGAAACCTAAAATGAAAATAAAAAGCGTACATAAATGGGCTGCTTGCTCCCTTTCTTTTCGAGTAATCCAATTTTTATTTTTTTTGACTTTTCTCAATATGGTAGGAAAATTACATTTTTTTTCTGAGCAGTAAATCAATTTTTTTGTTGTTGTTGTTTATTTTCTTAGAAGCAATATCAACATCAACGATGTTTTGGGTGGTTATTCTCTAACTCTCATTGATTCATTAGACACTCTTGCAGTAAGTTTGTTTTAGTTTTAAGAATTGGAGATATTTTTTTTATTTGCAAAATGTCAAATGAAAAATTTAAATTTGATAACTATTTGCTGCAAAACATAAAAGGTATTTATTTTTTCTCTACCATATTCTAGAAACAAACAGCAGTCACAAATTTCCAACAAACCATTAAAGAGGTCTTCAGCTAATCTGTTTTTCTTTTTTATTGCCCTGTCATACTAAATTTCTTTTTTCTTTTGGTGACTAGTACACTCCAAGAACTTTCAACAAACATATTCTTATTAGAAAAATATTTACCAATAATTTATCAACATTCCACAAGTACCACAAATTTACCTTATCGTCAAGCCCCTTTGGAACGATAAATATGTAGTTTTGTTATTTTGAATTAGAAAGTTTAGTTCATTATAAGAGTCAAGGATCTTTCTTTTCAAGTGATGGATTGTGTTTTTTATTTTTTTTTTTTTTTTTTTTTTTTTTTTACTATCAGTAAGAAAACTGGTCCACAATTTTGGTCCAATTAGAGTGATCGAGAATTTTTGGTGTCTTTGATAATTTAGGAATTTGAAAGCTGCTTAAAGAGAAACTAGTGTTGTAAGAGTGCACGACAGATGTAAAATTGATGTTAGATATTTTTGGTATGTTACGCAATTTTGTTTTGCACGTAAATAAAATAACTTGGTATAAATTTATTTCACGTTTTTAAAAATTATTTCATGTTATTTCATGAGTGGTTTTACAAGAAATAAGTAATGCTAATTAAATATAATACAAGTACCTTTTTTTTTTGTTTAAGTATGGATTTGAGCTGCCCCGAGAATAAATAAATGAGAAAGAAATCTTTTACAAGCCACCTAAAGTTGATATGAAAGGTTTCATACTTCAAATTACGATGGAAGCATTAAACTTGGTTAGAATGTTCTTTGTAACACTCTTCATCAAAAAATTGAGGGAGACACTTCTGAAAGTCGTCCAGATGTGATATTTTTCGGACAAAATATAATTTTTTTAAACCACAATATACGTACCATTGAAATGGGAAATTTTATCCTAGCTAATTTTTATTAAAAGACTATATGCTGAAAATGATTACTTTTCATGATTTTAATCTTTTTCAATAATAACAACGTCATCTTACAGGAAAAATATGTTTCTTTTCAAACCTAATAAATTTTGTATTAAAATTTAGGGGGAATTCAGACAGGAATTAGTGATTAAGAAGACATGTGTAGATTACGTCTTATTCTGCACAACATTATCTGTAATTGCACTCTTTATCTAGAACAAACCATTTAGGAATTGGATTAATTTTTATCTCATTTTATGTTGTATACATAGATAGGGAGGGATAATGGAGGGTCGATGGTATTATATCTTCTCTTCTATTTTATTCATAAAATTGAAACTAAAATGCGGGTGATTATAAATTGTAAATTGATGGTTGTATTTCATAAAATATCTGATCGATTTAATATTGCATTGTCTCGATTTCTCAACCCTATTATGGCCTGGTTCCCAGGTCTCAAATCATTGTTTAATGCATATCTATCCAACTGCTCTTAAGGGTATCCTGGAATCTTTTTCCATGTGATGTAACTTCTTTATTATAAAACTTTTGAAAAGTGAACCCATTTGACCATGAACCCTGTGCCATTACCTCAGAAATAGTAAGCCCATTTGTGAATGTACCTGTAGACGATGTTGACCGAGCATACCAGTTGGTTTTTACCAATCTATTCTACGTTTACTTTATTGTGGTATGCTGAAATTGCGAAACGACTGACACCGATTTTCCAATATTCATAAACTTGTTTAAACAAGTAACTTAGATAATCTAATACTGCACTTATATTGCATTTAAATAGATCAATTTGTTGTTTATGACACTAGCCACACCTCTTTTTCTAGGCATTGATAACCCTTTCTGAAATTACTATACCCGTTGATAATATACCCCTGCAACCATCTATGCCACTAATGTAAGTGTCTTGTTTAGGATTAATGGGTGCTGTTCAACTGATTCATTAAAAGTTGATACCACAAATAGATCTGTTTGCATCAAGAAAGTGTCACCGGTTAAAAGATTATGCATCATGAAGACAAGACCCAAACAGTATCTGGACAAATGCGATGTCAAAGAGTTGGAAGAGCAATTTCATGTCTGCATTCCCCCCATTCTCCATGATATCCTAGGTCTTAAGAAAAAATAATTAAGGGACAAGGTAGAGCAGTTAATTTTAATTAATCCTGCATAGCCTAGTCAACCGTGTTACCCCAGGTTTTACAACTGTCAAAAATGACACCTCTGTTAATAAAAGTTTTTTTTGTGGTAGGCGTATTGTGGTTTTCTTTGAACTTCTGATCATTCCTAGAAACTCTGTTAATTACTGACTTTTCTTGGTTGATAATGAAGCCTAAGTTTTGAAGAAGGTGAATTAAAATATCTCTTCTTGTTAGTCCTCCTGTGAACTTCGCAATATTAACGTATTGTTTAAATATTGTTAAAAATGAACAATTATTCTGATGTTTATCGGACGCATAGTGGTGATTGGAACTGGTTATTTTTGTGAAAATCCTGGGGGCAGGTGCAAGGCCAAAGCTAATTACATGTGTAAATTTGCAGACAATTGAAATCGGGTATACTTTCTGGACCTTACGTTTAATGGAATGCAAAAATAAGCGTCCTTCCACTTTGCACATGTAATCCCCTAGTTTCAACAGTTCTTTCAGGGAGTGCAAACCTTCCATTTTGAGGTGTTGATAGGTAATGTAATTTTTTTTAAATTTATGACCGGCCGGTTTCCCCCATTCTTTTTGCTTACAAGGAAAATCATGCTCAGGAATTAGCCTTTTTGTGGTGCAAATTTTGAGATGGCCCCCTTTTTCAACTGCTCTTTTACCTGTAGGTTTATCAACTCTCATCTACTTTTTTTATTTTTACTTTGTGAGGAGGTTTTTGCTGATTTGGTGTTGAAACAAAAGATTATTTTGTACCCTTCTATCGAATTTAGAATGCTCTGGTCTTTTGTAACCAGTTTCCATGCACTTGAAAAGTGTTTTAGACGTCCATTTTACATCAGCAAACATACTGGGGTTTAGATCAGTGAACTTCTTAAAGTCATTTACAGTCATTTAAAATGGATCTTGTGAAATATCATATGTGATATTTGCTATTTTCGTGATCAGTTGATCTGTTGACATTATATTGTTTTCCAATGGATTTGAAACTTTGAAACCATTTTGTTCATAACCCCATAAAAATATATTTTTATTAAAATCTTGTACTCAACAGTGTCAAAAGCTTTAGACAGATCTATAAAGCTTCCAATAGTTAGTTTATTATGTACTTTAAGAATTTGGTTAGTTAATTGTAAGATAGCATATGTAGAGAACCCAAATATTTTTTCATATTAGATTTTATTGTCTAATAAGAATTAATACAAATAGAAAAGTTTTGAGAAACAGGGAAACACGGAAATTGGTCTAGTTTTTGACTAATTTTTCAGTACCATTTTTTGTTTTTCAGGAAAATTACCAACCTCTAACGTTTAATAATCGTAATTTTTCATAAGTGTCTCGAATTCAAATATTTTGCAATGATATAAAGTATGATATTTTAGATAATGGGAAACGTTTCTGAGTTCAAGCGTGCAATTAATTTAGTTATGATGCACGTAGACTTCGATAAAGACAACGTTGTACAAGTCTTTGAAGCAACTATAAGGTGGTTGCTTTTAACTAATACTATTTAGCTTTTCTCTCCCGTTACATAGGAAACTGTTTAATGTTTAATTAAGAGCAAACAACCAGTTCATGTTTATATAATATGCAAGCACTATTTAAGAAATTGATCCTATATAGATTTTCCTTAGCAGTAAGTAAAAATGAGCTTTATAAAATACAAATATTTTAACAAAATCTTTTTGGTAAGTGTGGGGTAAACTTTACCGCATGCTTTTTCTGTTAAATTTATTCCTCCTGTAATTATATAATCTTGGTGATATTTTTAGACAGAATGTTGAAAGAAAAAAAAAACCCCTACAAACATCTGATTAAAATTTAAATATAGAGAAACCCAACCTAGGGTGTATATGCATTGCATGAAGTAGAAATTATTTATCGCTAAAATTGGTATAATATAACGGCTAGTATAGAGATAACCGGTTTAGTTTATAAATGGTTTTGAAATGTGTAACGTTAGAATTGTTTGTTATTTCTAGAGTTCTTGGTGGCTTACTCTCAGCTCATCTTCTCATAACCGATATTAGTAGACCATTTGGAAATCTACTACCAGATGATTATGATGATGATCTTTTGACCCTTGCGCATGACTTGGCCAACAGGCTTCTTCCTGCGTTTGAATCTACTAATACAGGTTTACCATGGCCAAGGGTATTGAATTTTTCTGTATAAAACTGGTTTTTTAGCCTGTTTCTCATGATTTTTGTTTAGTGAAATATAACCTTAGATATTGAAGATAATTTACGTTTAATCCTCATTAATTAGAAAGATTATTCATTGTAGTGAAAATTAATGTTTCTTGATATTTTTTGATGTTGGCGTTTAGCAGAATTAGTGGTGGTAGAAATGTTCTAACAAAGTTATTTTAAGATTTTTGTGCGTTTTGATCAAATTTTCTAATTTTTTCTTGCTTTTTTTTGTTTAGGCTGAAAATAAGTATTTTTGCAAAAAATAAAATAATATTATAAAAATAATTTTAACAATTATTACATTTTTTTTTTTTTTTTTTTTTTTTTTTCGTTTTTTCCCTTTTTATTATATAAACATATAATCTTAGGTGAACCTTCGTCATGGAATTCCAGAAAGTTGTTCTACACGTACATGCACAGCAGGTGCTGGCACCATGCTGTTAGAGTTTGGAATTCTCAGTCGGTTATTGAATGATCCTACGTATGAAAAGGTTGCTCGAAAAGTGTTGAACGTGTTGTGGAATCAGCGATCTGATAAAACTGGTCTTTTTGGTAAGTGGTCACATTTTTCCCATATATGCTAATATTTTGTTGATATCCAGACCTCGAGTATTATTGTCCATTGTAACAAGTGTAATGTAATGCCAAAAAAATTAACATTACCACCATGTTTCATTTGAATGTTTGCTGTTGTCATGCACATCGGATGAACAAGGAAAGATTTCTATTTCAGGGTGATATGTTTTGCATAGAATTTGTAGGAATTGCAATTTTATCATCTCATGAGGTTACATTTTAACCCCAAATCTGTACTGTGGATTCCAAAATGTAAAGGTCTCGAACCAATTTTTTTGAATAATGTGGATATTGCTTTATCATCACTCATCAATATAACTTGGGCATATACAAAAGAAAATACAAACATCTGGCATTGTTAATTACTTGAATAATTGCATTATTGCATAACAATATTTTATAGTTTTGTAGTTTTTGAACTATGTATTATGTCATTATTGTATTACTTGATTATTTAGTATCTTGAACACTCTTTTTGTATTTTTAACTAATAAAATGATAACATGAGGTTTGTACGCATGTTTGTGTTTATATGTAATTCTTTAAGAATACATTAAAATGGCTCATAACCGGATTAAATAAAGCATTTTTGTAATTTGAATGATTTTATTTTTACTTTGCTGTGGCTTTTATTATTGGTTGTAATTCTAGAATTCACATGGGGTCTGGAATCACAGTGAAAGTCAAGGAAATTCTTTTGAAGTCGTGGTTTTTCTCATAAATGTTCTTGTTTGTTTTTATAACTAGAAATATATTCGTAGCACCATTAATATGACAGTTTATGTCTATTTGAATAAACCTGCAATTATAACATATCTTCATATATATAAAAAAAATTTATAACATATCGTCATATATATAAAAAAAAATTATAACATATCGTCATACATATAAAAAAAATTTATTATAATAAATCTAATTATCCCATAAACTAGCGCAACCTGTTTTTCTCCTTACCTTAATTGTCATTTTTAACAGATAAAAGCAAAGACTTCTGATCAAAGAAATGCTATTTAAAGCACCAAATGAATATATATAGTATAATATAATTATAATAAAATATAAATTACAAATATAAATTAATATATATATAAATCACAGAAACCTTAATGAATTGAAGGAAATTAAATATGTTGAGGCAAAATATTTTTCAGTTTGTCATTTCTCATATTTTTATTATAAATAATATATATAAATGCTATTATTATATTATAAATAATATATATAAATGTTATTATTATATTATAAATAGTATAAATAAATGTTTTGAAGAGATAATTTGAATTAAATTATATTCTGCTTTTCACATAATATATAATATTAAATATAACCTAATATTAATTATAATATTTTTGTCATAGTGTTAACTTTTTCAATTTTTTATGTTCCAGGAAACGAATTAGATATACAAAGTGGTGAATGGATTGGAAAAATGAGCGGCTTAGGTGCAGGTCTTGATTCTTTCTACGAATACCTATTAAAGGTAAAAATATGTGTTGTAACCCAATTAACAGTTTTTAACTCTACTTCAAGTAAGTAAGTAAGTAAGTAAGCAAGCAAGTAAGTAAGTAAGTAAGAAATTACCAATTAACAGTTTTACTTTTAACTTAGTATTTTTTTTCTGTTTAACACTTTTTTTAACACTTATAGTAATTTACTTCACACCAAAGAATGAAAATTTGGTAAGATTTACTAAATCCACCGTTTTGAATGAAGTAACTGTTCTTTTGAATTGAAAATGTCTATAATTACTGCCAAAGAATTTGCTTAACTGGCTGTGTAAAGAAGATGATTATTTTCTTTGATTTTCTGTTAATTTTTTGTAGTTCATTCAAAATAACTGATATTTTTACTCTTGTAAAACATCGGTTTCTTTGTCATTTGACCAAATTATGTCAATTTTAGTATTTTTTGAAAAATTATGAGCTTTGATTTATGATTTAAAAAATAGATAAAGTTTCATTTCCGTACCAGCAGAGGTTTTCAAAATATGACCCTTTCAATATAGGTATTCATAAATGGCTATTTTTTTCTGTCACAGTAGCTGTCAAAATAACTCACTATCGCATTTTTTAAAAGCTTATCATGATAGTGAACGTTACTAAAAATGCTTAATCCTACGTGATTATTTGTGCTGCATCATTAATTTTAGAGTCACATTTTATTTGGTGAGCAAGACGATTTAAACAAATTTAATTTGATATATCATGATATTGAAAAACACCAGCGCAAGGGGTATGTTCACTTTCTTATTATCTTCAGTTGGTCTTCTTTTTTTAAAAAGGGGTTTGTAATTTATCTCAATATTTATAGATTATGTGACATTCTATAAAATATAATAATAATTGGTATTAATTTTGTCTTAAGGCGGTCCTCGTGTAACAATGGGACTGGCGAGACACCACTTCATGTAAATGTGCATATGACGACTGGTGAAATAGTAAACACATGGGTTGATTCATTGCAAGCATCATTTACTGGAGTACAGGTATATTATTCCATTTAAAAAATTCATTTAATCTACTAGTTTACAGATGAATGCCTCCTGTAATAGCCCACTATTTCACTGACTTACAAGTAACAATTTCATTTATTAATCCATACATTTCTCAAGATTTCAGGTAAAATTCTTATTTAATGTGATAAACTCTGTAATACAAGCGTCTGATACTTACTTAAAAGCATACCATAATTTAGATCTGTTTGATAAAAATGTATAGGTAAACAAAAAAAAAGAATACAAGTTTTTAATCATAACTTTTTTCTTTTTACTGCAATTTTTTTCATCTATTAATCCATATGTTCAAATTTATTTCCTTGCAAAGTATTTAGGATGCTTATTACCAAATCTTTAAATACTTGTGTTTGTTAGAGCCCTCTAAACTAGTTGTGTAATTAGGTTAATTATTGTACTGTTTTAGGTTCTGAGAGGTGACATTGAAGAGGCTATATGTAGTCATGCTGTATATTATGGGATATGGCAGCGATATGGTTTGCTCCCTGAGCGATTCAATTGGAAGTTACAAGAACCTGACATAAAGTTCTACCCTCTGCGTCCAGAATTTTGTGAGGCTACTTACCTTCTCTACCAGGTACTGGTTTGGTAATATTCTTCTTACTTTGGAGATGCTATTATTGATTTGTGCTTGAAAGGATATTTTCAGATAAAGTTTTTTGAGCATATGTTTTAGGTTTCAGAATTCGCTTACCCATACCTGTATGCCATTAGTTATTTTTTAACATTTAAGGCCACGAAATACATACATGTTTTAATTGTATTTCAGGCTACAAAACATCCCTTCTACCTACATGTTGGTGCAAGAATTCTCAAAGACCTTCAACAATATACTAAAGCTGAGTGAGTAAATTATTTTACCTGTTCGAAATTGATAGTTTACCTATATGAATTTTTCACAGTATCCATGTGGGCATAACAATTAAGTCGGACAAATCATAGACCAAAAAAAATGGGGTTATGTTTGTAAGCACCATAGCAACAGTAAACTTTCATGTTCAGCTTTTGATTTTTTGTTTACTTTTTTACATATCTTCAGATGTGGATACGCAACCGTTCATGATGTTGAAAAAAAAACGCTAGAAGATCGTATGGAGAGTTTTTTTTTAAGCGAAACTATGAAATATTTGTATTTGGTAAGTGTGATAACTCTCTTTTTTTATGTTCATTTTTATATTCAGAAATTACATGTATTTATTGGCTTGATTATTATTTCATAACAAAATTTAAATCACTGAGAATAAAATATTCTGTAATGATGAGGAGTTACTTCTATCTGAAAACGAATGCTTAAACTACAAATTTGAGCTAATCATGCTTGTTAAAGCATGCACTTGGATCTCACGGATTTTTTTTTATCCACTTATTGGATTCAGCTAGCATATTAAGAGTTTTTACATCTAATTAAAATCATGAAGATAAGATTTTAATTAATAGAGAGGGAATTCCAGCAAACAACAAATGAAGAGAGATTTTTACAGTTTTAAAATGGAGTTGAAGATTTGAATGGGATTTTGATATTTGCTAGTGACAGTGCAAAAGAAATACTTAGACAATGTTATGAATGGGTTTGCGATAAAACTTTCAAAATCTGTCCTAAGATCTTTTACCATTTTTCAAGTTATTCTGTGTGCCTTTGCTTTAATCAGGACAACAGATGAGCGACCTTTTAGTTATCCAACCAATTAAAACAAAACAGAGCTCTATCGACCATTATGTTTGATTTTTAACTGGCAGCCATAAATGCAGCAATAGCAACCTTCCCTGTGATAGATGTTAGTGATTTTTTTTTTTTAATTCTCAAACATTCGTAAAAAATTACAAGCTGTTTGTCTACAGTAGAGATATCAAAACGATTTTTTACACAAATTGTCAAGCTACCTAGGAAGATTTCCTAGAAATCTTCCATGGGCAGCACCAACTTGTTCAGTTATCCCAAGCACCAATAATAACGTCAAAGGATGGCACCATGGATTCAAAAAGTCTATATATATGGGCCATCATTTGACTTTTCGGAAGTTTGTTGTTCTCACAAAAGAAGAGTCGTTCAACAGAGCTGACATAATTCAAGTAGGAGCAGGTCATCTGCCACCCACTGAAAAGCGCTGGTATTTAATTACTAAAAGAAGAATCACTGATCTCATTGACGACTATGCTTATAGAGAATGATATCAATATCTCCTAGGTATAGCGCACAATATCAGACATTAAAAATTTAGCGTATATCTTTTTATTTTATTAATTTATTTGTTACAGTATTTTCCCGGGGTCATATTTCTCAGAGGTATATTTCCATGATCCTTTTTTGCTAGAATTGTTTTTAACCCATACTATATCATTAAAAAGTTTTAGTATGTATTTTCCTTACCATATTCAGATTCTTAATTGAACTCAGAAAATTTACTACAGTTTGGACTGAACACCTCTAAAAATGCACAAATATTTTATAAATTGTGCTTCAAAGTATTCCATTATATAAAAAATATATTGATAATTCTTGTTAACTTCCTTCAGTTATTTGACTTTGAAAATCCAGTAAACCAACATGCTTCTGATTGGTTGTTTTCTACTGAGGGACATTTATTTCGAATTGATGAACAATACAGAGAAAGCAAATGGAGGGAAGAAGTTTCTAACAATGACGACTTTGCTCTACCAGAAAAAACAAGCAATCGAAAGAATAACACTTATGTAAGTTTTTTATTATTAAAACTGATAATAAGTTAAATTAATTTGCATTTCGCTTACAAATTTTGAGTAAAAATATGCGAGACAAGACTAAAAACAGGAACAACTAGAAATTTTTGTATATATATATTTTATTTTGAATATATATATTTATTTTGAATATATATTTTAAATGTACGAGATAATATTTTTGAGAAGGATTTCGCAAATAATTTCTATTTAGAAAAACCATGTTTTTTTTTTTATCTTTGCGATGCTTTTAAAAATATAATATAAAAATATAATAAAAATATAAGCCGTCAATTGGGAACAAAATTCCATACAGTGAAGGTTTTAAGCAGCTTTGCTATTAGAAATTCTTTCTCGGAAACCAATAATTTTTGTTTTGTTTTTTCTGATTAAAAAGCTGTAATGGGAATGTTCTAACCTGAGCTGTAAATCAGCCAGAGTTGACAAAATGAAAACACAGGTTGACTTGTCCAAATTTTGTTTTTCCTGATAAATGCTCTATCATACAAAACTGTTGCATGGAGTATTATAACTTTACCATTATTAGGAATAAACCAATCAAAGTAATCCACTGCAAATTTGTAACCATTTATAATTAGTTTGTTTGGAAGTATGCTTCAAGATAAAATGCACTGGTGTGTGATCAAATTGATACCATTCATTATAGTAACTTAGAATGTAACTTTTAAAATATAGGATGCTGCAAGTAGACTGTCTTGGTTTAAAATGGATAATTCTCATGGCTCCATTTTGTAAAGAAGATTAGTTAGATGGAATTAGTTTTTTACCATTTATTCTGAAGTTTAAGGATTTAAGCACATTATGATTGTTTAGTTTAAAGAAGTTTGTATGTTTTGTTCTGAAAAGGATAAGTTCAATTTTACTGGCATTTAAAGAAATTTTATTGGCACTGAGCCATTGAACAAGACTTGCCAGATGATAATTTATATATTTATTTAATTTGTTAATAAGCGGGTTAGTTATAAATTGCAGATTCGTGTCATCAGCAAAGTATTTTCTGGACATATGAAGATCGTTAAAAAAAGCAATGGCCCAAATATTGCACCCTGAGGAACACCTATAGACAGAAGTTTCCTATTAGAAAGAGTGCCATTAATATTAACAAACTGAAGTCGATTTGATAGATAAGTTTTGAACCAATTAAAAGGAGCACCACTTATACCATAATAACTTTGATGATCAACAGTATCAAATGCTTTGTAAGTCTATAAACATTCCATACGAAAACTTTCCATTGTATAGAACCTCTTTAATAATTCCAGTGACTTCAATAAGTCTGGGTTGTTGTGTGACTCTTTCGAAAACAAAACTGATGTTTAAATAAGCGTTCAAGTCTATTTAAAAGTTTTTTTGCATAGTTTTTTCAAAATTTTTACTAAGATTAGATAATAGAAAGATTGTTCTAAAATTAGAACAGTTTAGAGCCTTTTTATAAATAGGAATAACTTTAGCTAGTTTAAATAGATCAGGGAATGCCTCATTGACAAAGGAATTGTTTAGAATAGCGCTAAGTGACTTACATATTAAATGTGAAGTCAGTTAAGCATTGTCGTTAGTAAACTGTCAAGGCACATAGTTTTGCCTGTTTTAAGAATGGAATTTATTGCTTCTTTTGTTACAGGCTATATAAAAATAGAATTAATGCCTGGAGTTTTAATGTTAGTTGATAGCTTAGTAGCATTTTTTTTAAAAAATTATTAAAGATGAGTGTAGGGTTAGTTATAATTTTGGTTTGCATCTTTCAAACATTTCTGATGTACTTTAGTTTTATTATTTATAAATTTTATAATACTTTCGATACACATGGTTTATTAAAGTTAGCAGTTTGTTTTCTGGTCAGTATTTTATAAGGAACATGCTTTTTAAAAAATTTTAAATATCGTGTAGGCACATTGTGTGTTTGTTTTTTAGCATGAGGTTTTGAGATAAACTGTGCTAGATGATCGAATGTGGAAGTAAGGGGTTTATATAGTCATTTGTGAACTCAGATGTGCAAAAAAAGCAAAAACCATACCAACGCAACAAGTTGATGACAGGCCAATCTGCGAAATGTTGCAGTCGAGTTAGCAAGTAAACCAAAAACAATTATTTAATGATATGTGTGTACGCTTGCATATGTCAAACAAATATTTATGTAGAATGTTTTCAGCCGTTTAAGTTAAAAATCGTTAGAAACTTGTATAATGTATGTTAGACCTAAAGATTAGGAATAGTCTACCCAAAACCTAGAAATATAAAAACACTAGCCAATGTTTCAGTTAAAACTGGAAACAAAAAAAAACTGAAAATGAAATAAAAAAGTGTGGCAAATAATAAGACAGGCATCAAACAAATTTCGCTTCAACTTTTAACATAGGATAGGGATTGTTTTTAGTAGGTCCTACGTCAATAAAATGGTTTAAAGAAACACAACTATCTTTGGATGGCTCCCATAACTGTTTTTGGATTGGCTCTGTTTATAAGTTTTCTCTAAGAACCTCTTTCTATTTAGTTTCTCATTTTAATGGGAAAAGAAAACAACATATTCAAATATAGAAATGTATTATTGATTGGTGTGCGAGCTATTGGCTATACATAGTCTGGTGAAACTTGACTGGTTTACTAAATCGGACCACGTTATAAGTTTTTCATTTTGTCAACTTGGGCCAGTTTTTCACCCGGGTTAGAACAGGAATAAACCAATAGGTTTTTTTCATTTAAAACCCCGATTTTTCTAATGGTTACGATTTTTTTCAAGTATCATTTCAGGTATAAATTTAGCATTTTTTTTTTTTTTTAATTATTATTTTGACATTTTCAAATATTTCTTTCTGTCCAGATGTTGTTTTTCATTGTTAATACCCATTAATACGGCGTTACTGTTTATTTAGGATTTTGTTTGTGGCTCGTTCTCTGAAAATAGATATTCCAAACTTCCCCTCAAAGAAGAGTACTTTGATCAGATTAACCGTTTTGTGGGTTTGACCACAGACTAAATGCTACTTCAATCATATCAACTGAGCTGTGAAATTTACAACAGATTAAACCCATAGATCATGCCATTCGTTGTGTCAGTTTATTGAGACGAAACTTCTCATACCAATTGTGGCATGTTGGCATTGATACATTATTATTATTATTATTTTTTTTTTTTTTTTGTGACGTAAAAATGGAATCTAATTTTCTCATAAACAACTAAATGGCACTATTCCAAGTAATAGTTTTCCTTACATTTCTGTTGTCGCTGTTTTCGTAGTTAAAAATTTTCTAATGTATCTTCGGTCTTTTCATTAACTTTCTAATGTTTAAAAGAAAGATTTACTGCTTAACTTTACTTCACAAAATTATTATATAAGACAGTATCATTTGCTACTATGGCACTTCCTTGAATCTCAATACCTTTAGCGTATTTATGATTAATAATAAATTGCACAAAGAAACACTAAAAGGACGTATAAATTGCCTCAGGCAGAAAATTTTGCGTTTTAATTTGTTTTTAAATGTACGAAATTTCATTATTGGCTCAAATGTAGCTGTTAGCATCGCAAGATTCAGAAATTCACTGTAATTACTTCCCCTACCCTAATAATTCTCAGCCCAAGAACATTAATGACTAGATTTTTGTGCCATTAGACATTCGCCATTAATATTCTTTTTAAAACCCTACATAGTGTAATCATAATTCAAAATTTTTTATCTACTTAAATATATTTTTGTAATTCCGTCTTCGATTTTCACAACAATTATTCGACCCTGGCTTATGAGTACTCACCAAAAATGTATCTCCGTGATACTACTGAAACGTCCAGGTTATCTAAGGGATGGTAATAGTCAGACTTGATCGAGATATAATTAAGTATATACTTTAGTGAGTTTGCTCCCAAAAAAAAATTTTTATATTACTTTAGTTGTTGAAAAATCTCACGAACACAAATTTTTGTGGTTTTGTATCCCTAAAAAAATTTTAAATAGGAAATTTTGTGAAAGATTACTTTTCATTCAAGGAAATATTCATATCAGCTAGATTTTTTTCTGATACAACGTTAATTCCGTGAATTTTTCTTTTTAGGACTTTTCCGTGTATGATTTTGCTTGCTCCTTCTAAATTTGAAGTGGATAAAATATGCAAATTAATAAAACAAGGATTTTTAAGGACTGAAAGTTTAACCTCATGAATTTTTTCGTAACCATTCTTTCTCGAAAATTTTTTTCAAAAATTTCTTAGTTTTTTGGCCTCATGAAAATTTCATGATTTTACACTTTTACTTTTTGTATGCGTTTTCATATGGTTGTACGCGTTACTGTGAAATGAAATATGTATTTTTGTATAAAATTGAATTGGATTTGTTTAGGGTTCTTATAATTATTAGATTATTGATTTGTGCTACTACCTTTTTTTTTAATTTTTCTAAATGAAGGGTTCTGGTGAAAACCGCTCTTCACAATTTGCTTGATCTAAAAGGTATTTATCAAGTCGAGAAAATTACTCATCTTTAGAAGTTATACTTTATTAACGTCCCTGAGATTTACAAGAGTTCCTTATTCCAAACTCCAGAGCGTGCACCATTTTTATTCATTCCTTCTGGAATTTTTTGTCAACTACTAAGATGACTTCACATCATTTGTTTAACTGCAAGTAAGTAATAAGCCTGAGCAAACATTTTTTACATATTGATGTGTATATAGCCTCAATTTGCTTATATAGTTTTCTATCTAAATGTTGTGACTTGAGTTATGCGAGCAACATTTCGTGGATTTCTGTTTCTGCTCTGTTTCATTTTTTTTCACAACACTGAAAAAATTTTTGCCGTGCTTATGTGCTATTAAACGAAGGTGCATTTGAGTATTCCTTTGTTATACGCCTTTCACATGCTAAAAATAAGATTTTTACATGAAAAAAATTTCGTCATGGTAACCTTGAAACAAAATCAAGCCTGGTTAGAAGAACGTCTTTAAAAGTTTGCTTTACCTTGTTAAAAATAATTAATTAGTACAGGTGAGATTTCATGTTTAGGTCATAGAGAAAAAAGTAAAGAAATTTTTATTATCAAATCTTTCTTTATATATGACAATCTAATAAATTTGTTATTGGTCATATTTCTGTTGAATTTCCCAAAAGATGTAATTTACCTTATTAATCTATTAAAAAAAAAAAAAGATTTATTTTCGGATAAAATTTAGTTAATTTTTCTGTCCGAAACAAAAAATATTTTATGAATGTGCTGTATTCGTAAATGTAGAGCAGGCTTAAAATTACCATTTCCTCAAATGTTTGACATGCAAACTTCACGATAAAAAATATCTAATCAAATTTTAAATGCCTTTGTAAAAAAAATCGTGGTTTTTAACAGTTCTTTTTTAAACATTTGGAATTGGACTTAGAAGTTTTTATTAACTATATTTGTGAATGTTTCTCCGGTAAAAAAAAAGAGAGCTCATATCTGTTATTTTTAAGATTTTATAATACAAAACACTGTCTGTTAAACTAGCACGCATTTTCTCAAAACGCATTTTTTTTTTTTTTTTTTTTTTTTTTTTTTACACCCCGACAAGATTATCTTGAGAACCACTTATCCGATTCGCTTGAAATTTTCGTCCTTCATATGGTTAGCCACAAAATGAAATTGTTGGTTTATGAATATTAATACTGAAATATTTTAATAAAAATGGTTTTTAAACTCAACAGGTGTATTTAACGACCATGTGACCGCCAAAAACAGAACCCATCATTTTTTGGAGAATTTTCATCTCGTTCGCACACTTATAAGTGAGTATACCACAAATTGGAGGTAGAACTCGTAGTTATGTATAATTCTTGCCAGGGTAAACGCATTTTTTACACATTTCTGCAGCTGCTATGGGGACTAGCTGTCATTTTTTTAATTATTTCTAGTATTTCAGACATGTATCATTTGTTTGCAGTTTATAATATAATATAATATAACATTATTAATATAACATTGCATAGAACTTTATTATTCATTTAGTTTAGAAAATGAAAGAACCTTCTTGTGACGTAATAATTGTAGGTGCAGGCATAGCCGGGTTAACATGTGCACGTGAACTCATTTCAGCCGACCAAGGACTTAATGTAAGGATATTAGAGGCTTCTGACAGAATTGGTGGACGTGTTAAATCTGCTCACATGGATGGCGGCACGGTTCTAGAGATGGGTGCACACTACATTCATGGGACTGTTGGAAATCCTCTGTACGACTTTGCGATTTCAAAAGGGATTATTGAAAAAGATGATAAAGGTGATTAATTATTTTTCCCCCATTGTTAACTTGTTCTCGTAAATTACTATCGCTTTTATTAATGAGCGTAAAAGTTGTACATTGGGATTTTTTAATTCAGAACTACAATTTTTTTGTTGAAGATTACGGGGAAACTTCAGTGATGTATATATTCGTTTCAGTCTTTGACTCTTGTCTTTTATATTTCTTAAAAGAAGCATTGGTGATTGCAATATTTTTGAATTTATAGTGACCTAATTATAGTGATATAGTGACTTGAATTCATAGTGAAAAAGAGAATCAAACTTACTCTAACGGATATTCATCAACTCATATGTTTAAGCGTTTGTTATTTCCTTTATGAAAATGAAATCAGAGTTTTGAGAAACTCGGGACCCATGGGATTATCATAAATGGTTATTATCCCTGAAACATTTTTACAGCATCTCAAACATAAAGCCCTAAAAACTGCCATAGAACAATTAGTTGCACCAAAGACAATCAAAAGATATGTAGATGGCAGCCACGCACGATTTAACATCATAGAACATCAAGCAAAATTTCTCACATGACCGAACAATCAAAATCTCTCAATCCAATACAAAGTAGAAACAGAAAATAAAAATAAACAACTCAATTTCCTCGATATAACAATTAAGAATACCGAACAAGGTCACTATGAATTTAAAATTTTCGAAAAGAATTTGAATGCAATAATTAATATACAAATAAAACCAAAATCGAATATCAACGATGCCATTATATCAGAGTTGGTAAAGGTTTTATCGATAACTAAGAGGATTTGCTCACCTATTCATTTAAATCAGAAATCGAATTAATAAAATGTTTTTTAAGAAAACAGGCACAGCAGAAAATTCATAGAAACAAGAACCAAATGTTAGTCAAGCAACTCTAAAAACCCTAAAAATAACATAAAATTACCGTGGATCCCAGGAATCAGCCCAAAAATTCGTGAACTGAAGAAATACGAAATTAAATCCATTTTTACATCTACAACAAGTTTTATGTAATGTTACACCCAAACAGTAGTCCTGGTGCGTAACGAATAACATGCTCTTGCAGTAAAAATTACGCTGGTGAAACAAAAAAGTGAATACTAGTTTGTAGTATTGAGCACCAACAAGATAGTACGAAGGGGAATTGGAACGCCTGTGGAGCAATTGAACATTGCAAAACTTGTCACGATAGTCTCGATTGGCTACATTTAAAAACACTAGCCACTGAACCCAATTACCACCAGCGGAAGACAAGAGAAGCAATGGAAACTAATTTTGCCCAAACACGAGATCAAATGACTAGCAAATCAAATTTACTTCGTCGGGATGCAGGTAAATCCACAGCCAACAATAGCCAGAGACTGTTCTACTCAAAATAGCTATCAATTACTTGAAACGCGTTATTAACTTCTTTTAACGGTATTGTAACTTATTATTTCTCTTTACTTCTGATGACATATCCTATGCAAGAGCAGGAAGAAATATTACAATAAAAAAAGATTTTGGTAGGAAACCGTATTTTATATTTCTCAGTTGCATGTTGTAAATATCATAATACCAATATCCGATCTCATTTCAATTACTGATTCCAAAGGTAGTTTTAACCCTCTTTTTGGTAGAAAGATATCTGCAAATCAAATCAGGAAAATCTATTTAGATAAAGTTTAGCTATTAGGGTCCGTAGGTAATTTCATGTGCTTTGGTCAGATTCATAAAGAATGTTCTTATGATTTCCTTAGAATTTAGGCAATTAACTATCTACGTTATTTTAATTAACGATGGTGGAGAATCTTAAACAAATTTACCGCCATTTTCTGTAAACATTGATGAAATAATGCTTATTTGCGATATTTTGCTTGAAAAGCTAATTTTATTTATTTTAATTATTAATTTTTTTTTTTTTTCAATTTAGCCTGGAAACCATACAAAACACTGCATTGTTTCCATAATGATGTCTCCAGCGTGTGTAGCGAAGTGAAACTTTATCAAGCAATCGATATTGTATCGGATTACGATTATTTAAGTTCACTTTATGATTTAACTGACGAAGAAGCGGAAGGGTACAGATCTGTAGGCGATTTTGTGGATGAAAAATTTGAAAAAAAATTGCTAGAATATTCTGGTGATTTAGAATTGTGTACGGCTTTGAAAAGCGTTTTTGCGAGTGAGATAAGATCGGAAAGTGACACTAACGGCTCAAGTTGTTTACATAGTCTAGATACATTTGCGTTTCGTAAGTACATCGATCTCACAGGTGACTTACATTACACGTTGGGAAACCAAAACGGTTATGGTGATATTGTACAGGCTATCGCAGATGATGTAGATATGAAATCAATAATCCTAAATCACCAAGTAAACAACATATCACACAAAAACGATAAATATGAAATTTCTTGTTCTAATGGTGCCGTATTTTTTTCACATGTTGTCATTTTAACTGTATCGGTAGAAGTTTTAAAGGGGTTTGTAACGGACGCTGTTGTCGAACTTCCACAATGGAAAGTGAATGCAATAAACAGTGTTGATTTAGGAAAGATTGTTAAAGTTTATTTTAAATTCAATACACCGATTGAAAAAGGTATTGACTTCCTCAAATTTTATCCCTCGAATAAAAATTTTGAAAGTAAACACTTTGAAGGGTATAATTCAGTGTTTTGTATCGAAAGAATAAACAAATCCGACTGGTGGCTTTTATGGTTAAATGAAGAATTGGTTCCAAATATTCACGGGGGTATAGGTAATCAGAAAATACCTGACAACACTAGATCTGCCCTGTGTAATCTTTTAAGCGAATTGATGAAAAATTATACAAATGTTCCAGATCTAACCATAGAAAAATCATCGGTTGTCGTTTCTGATTGGACCCACAATCCCTTATATCTCGGTTCTTATTCGTATGTTAGAACAGGGACCAATTTAAAACAGCTAGAATATCTAGGAAATCCTGTATTTAACGGCCACTCTTCATTGTTATTTGCAGGTGAGATGACAGATAGTGAGTTTTACTCCACTACACACGGTGCGTACCGTAGTGGAATAAGGGAAGCAAAAAGGTTGTTGAAGATGAGAAACCAACGTGACTTAAATCACTAATAGTTGCAGCTGAGAATTTTTGTAATTTACATAATTATTTGTTTTCGTGATTTTTTGTCATGAATTTCACAAGGCATAGCATTTAAAAATTGAGGGTGGGGGCCAGAATTGAATTATATTTTAATAAAAAGAGGCGTTTTAAGCCCAACGCTTTTAAATGCTGGCTCTTTGTTTCCTTCGCTCGATAAGTTTTGTTTCTTGCTTTTGTTGAAACAGTAGAAACTCAGTCATACCTATGAAAAAATGAATCGTCTAATTTTTAATGCCGCTGGACAAAATTTAATAACGGTTATCATTAAGTCAAAATTATCTACAATCTGATTGGATAATCAGAAGAGTATAACCCGTTTATCAGTGCAAATGAAATATAGAGACAGTACAAAGAAACAAAACTGTAAAGTTCATGATGGCACTTTGTTTACCTTTAGCTGAAATGACAACCCAAAAGAAGTTTCAGTGCCAACTTGATTTGCACTGTTTCAAAAACAACTTTAATACTGAATGGTTCTTATAAAAAAGATGATAAAACAAAGAAACTAACCCTTATAATTCGATTGTTTTGAATGTTCTATGCTATCTAAAACATTCCCTATTTTGTATAGCTAAAAAACTTCTGAAGAAAATTGGAACCTAAGTGAAAACTGATATTACGATCGTGCTAATAAGAAATATATTCAAAGAAAAGTGTTTTCTAATTATGGGTGCTTGTGGATTTCTTTAGTACTTATGAACATCTTAAAAGAAATTTATAACTTTTTTTTAACATCTGTATAAAAATTGACATTTATATTTATATATATATTTTTTTTCAATTATTTATTGTTTTACTACTTTTAAAGTCAATATCCTGTCTTAGTCCATTCTACTGATCTATATAGATCAGTTGCCCATTCTAATTCAGCAATTTATTTGATAGAAATCGCGCTTACATATAATGCTTCCATAGTATTCGCGCTTACATATAATGTTTCCATAGTATTCGCGCTTACATATAATGTTTCCATAGTGCTCGCGCTTACATATAATGCTTCCATAGAATTCGCGCCAAAAATATTGACTTTGATGACTTCTTTGTACCTGTGGGTGGCAGTGAGGAGGGTGTGGGCAACGCTATATGGAAGCCTATCTCTGTGGCTACAATTGGTTCTTTGTGAGTTTGGCCGTTGTAATCCCTAATTATCTCCATAAATTTTTTGTGAATATTTTATGGGTGATAGTGGGCTTTCTTGTATGTGTGGGAGGTGAAATTGAGCCAGTTGGACGCATGTTTTGTGCATTAGCAGGACTTTTACAAGTGTTGCTGGCTGAGATCCTTTTGAGATTTTTCATTTCTTCAAAAAATTATTTTATACCATTATTTAAACTTTTATATGCTTTACTGAACTCAAATTTTTATATTAATTTTATTTCGAAATTTTTTAAACTCTTTATATATTATTGTTTTTACTTGATTATTCATTGAAATTTATATTGATACTATATAGGTCAATTTTTTACTAATCTGAAGTGTTTTACTCTCAGAAATTTATTTCTGTTTGTACTCATATACTTACCTGCAATTACTAATTTTTCTCAATCTAATCAACAAGAATGTGTTAACTTTGTCAATGAGAAATACACAAAATCTACGTACTTCAATGAAAATTATGCCATTTTAAGCTTATCAAGATATAAACCAAGTCAACTTTATTATAATTTAAATACTAAAGAAAAACCATTTGGAAACACAGATTCTTGTTTTATTTATTCCAATCTTGATTATTTCTTTGAAATGGTTATTTAAACTTAGTTTAAAATTTTGGAATCTTTTTTTGATAGTGTTGCCCTTAGTTTATTGTTGTAAACAGCTGATTTTACCATCTCCTTTTTATTGCGTATTTAGGAACATTGATACTAGACATGTTTACTTTCTTACTTCTTTGAAGTGCACGGATCAGATGTGTCTGTTACAAACAAATCTAAATACCTTTATTTACGAAAAAAAAAATATATATATATTAAAACACAAATATATAAATAAAAAATCATTTCATCAACATTTCACTATTTTTGGCTTTGTTTTTGGTGTTTTGGGTATTCCTGTTTCTATCCTCAATAGTTTTTTCCTTGCATTTATAAGATTTTATGTTAAATATGTTTTTATGTTTTTAAATTTGTATTTTTAGGTATGTTTTATTTTATTACCCTAGTATTTATATTTTTTAACATAGGACATTT
>JAUZNK010002323.1:0-11533 GCA_035046665.1 Euphysa ruthae
TACATTTAGGATGTTCATTTCATTAAACAGAGGTTTTGAGTGAGTGAAGCGGTTTTGATAATTGATCAAACGAACAGCATATTTTTGATACAGTTTCTAGTTTAGATGTATGAGTGCTGGCCCAGGCCAATAACTGCTTTGTTTATAAGACACGCAATTAAATATTTAAAACAATTTGACCCTTATATTCGAATGGAATGTTAATGATTCTTTTGTTAAACGTTTAAATAAATTTCTCTGTCGACAATTTATTGAAATTATTTTGATTTGGTTTTGATTTGGGAACTAACAATATATTTTGCCTCAAGAGAATTATTCTCTACTCGTCAAATATTATTAATAAAGAAAAGGGAAGGCGAGACAAAATATTTTGGCTCAAAAAATCTGCGAAGTGAGCAAAAAAAATAAGTTTCTCTCTAAAGAAAACTTTTCGTGCTGTTGCCAAATGAGCTTCAGCTGTAAAGCTCGATTTTTTGCTTTCGCAGTAGAGAAATGGGAATGTCAAACAAAACATGAAAAAATAGACACAAATTTCGTCTCAAATTTTTTATCGATTTTGGGATATTTAACCTTTCAGTGAGGGATTTAGATATTAAATTGCTTAACAACGCCCAAGCAACCGTTTCAGGACAAACACGAATAAACACAAAGGGACATTAATAATTTAATTTGGAAAAGGAAAACTTACAGAAAGGGCCTTTTTTCAACGCAAAATTATTAATGACTAGTCATAAATGGTGAAAAAAGATGAAATTTGAAGAAGTCAACAGGTACAATATTATGGAGTTGCAACTATTTTGGCGATGCTAATTTCTGCAAACGGTTTTGCCCGAAACATGAAAAACGAAAAGATAGAAAGATAAAAATTCATCATATAGACCAATTGTAAATATTCCAAAGTGGTTCCATGACCTTTTACTCCCTAAGTTTGTTTCGTTGTCGTCCGATGAATTTTCTGCATAAGTGTCGGCATGAGCAAACCCAGAATTAGTAGTATTAAGAACTCTTGCTAGATTAAAATAATATTTCTGTTATTTTTTTTAAATCACAGGTGTATTTAGCAGCCTCGGATAAGAGGTTTGACGCGCCCTACCAAGTAGATATTATATTTCAAGCATCACTCTAATAATTTTTATTTCATTTTTTATACATTTAGGCGTGAAATAATAATAAGATTTTAATCATAAAAGACATATTTAAACAAGACTTTAAAACTTTCAAAGTAGGCTTCTTGTTTGAACGAGGCGTAATAATTTTGCAAAAATTATTTTTAAAAACTTTTGACAGAATGTAACCTTGACAGCACTCTATTTTGAAATTATAATGTTCTGAAATCATCATCAGTATACAGGACAGGGACATTCTGCAGACTCTGTCCTTTAAAACATTAAACATTATATAGGAAAAAACAGTCCATTGAAAAAAATCATCTAAAGGAACTTTCACTTAACCTTGATCAATATAATTAATGTTATGGCCATATTTCTGATTTTAAATCAAGGTTAGATGTATTATCTGACTTTCGCTGCATTTCCTGAAATACAACCAGCACCATTATGGTACACGTGGTGATACACTTTTCCAAATCAGGCAAGGAATCGAAAATTTCAGATGAGCTTAAATTCAAAAAAATTCCGCCACATTGGAAATTGACATTTTCACCAAAAGACCTGATTCAACTTTATAAAGTTCTTAGAAGAAAGACCAATTTTCAAGTTTCTTAATATCATTATCGAAAGAATTCATACATTGGCTAATTTAACCTGCTATTAAGGATGCTTTTCAACTATAAAACCAAATAAATGAAAAACAACTGCTTTTTTAGCTATGATTTTCCAGGAACAATATCGTATAATTCAAATAAAGCCTGGTTTGTTCTGTTCCAATCTGATATAATTATCTTAACTTGGCCACAAGATTCATTGATAGTGTCAACCATTGGTTTGACTTGTTTAATCAGAAATTGAGAATTACACTGTGTTACAGGTATGACTTTTTTTGTAAGCTTAAGATCACCATAAAAACCCCACACACCATTAACTTCAACATAGTTTATACTCAAGTAATAAATAAATACTCAGAAATTCTCACTAAAGTCTTAATGTCAAAGTGATTGTTCAATTTTTCACCCATTAATTGATTACACTCATTAATGTTAAGTATTCATGAATAACGACATTCTTTCGGTTGGGCTCTAAGGTAAAAAAATATCGAATGGTTTCTCCAAATGCAGACTACGAAGTTAATTTTGTCACACTACTTCGACTGAGCAATGATTTTATTCGACACAGGAAAAACATGAAATAGGAACTTATAAGTTTTCTTTTTGGCAAAAAAGACATCAATAAAAGTGGGCAGTTCGTCAACAGCTGTATTTCGATGTTGAACGCAGAGGTATCAGAACAGACAGTAATTGGCTTGACAGTATTTCTGGACAGACTGGTAGAATATACCTTGGAATATACCTTTTTCTCATTAACCTATTCAAAACCTATAGGCCAACGATGAGCGCACATTACAGCTTCTTTCGTTATACACATTTAAATTAGCGTTTGGGATAGCATGGATCAACCCACATTTTTCTTCATCCTTTTTCAGAAATCGGTACACAGATAACTTTTTACCTCCATTGTTTTAATTCTTTTTAGATAAATAATTTGTAGGAAAACCAAACGCCAAAACTTCTTCCCCACATTTAAAGCAATTAAATTTAAAGTTTTGTCTCGATTATTATTGTAAAACTTAAACTATAACCTATTTAAAATAATTTGTAGAACAACCAAAGTCACAACACATCTTCACAATGTTTAAAAACCTTATACTTAAAATTTTGTCTTGTTAATTCTTGCTAAACTATAAAATATTTTAAATAGCCCCCCAGTCAAAGGCATAGTTTACACGGTGTCCAGGCCAACAGTAGAGAAATTTATGGCTTGTTATAAATAATAAAAGGGCTTCTAGTAAAGAATTCTGCAAAAACCATGAATTTGAAGCTGTTTTCATGCCATTAATACGCTTTCAATTTCTTTTATTGATGTTATTAATCTATGATGTTATTAAGAGTTTTACATTGATCAATATTCTTATTTGGAACAGGGATCTAAAATTCTACAGAAAAAAGTTATTGGTCTTTAATGATCTCCAAAATCTCATCACACCTACTCTATTTTCTACTCTAAAATAAATAACTAGCCGATTTAAACTTGTGCCCTGGTTTCTGCATACTTCAAAATATCATGCTGTATAAGAGGTTGTTTATACTACATAACAATATACATTTTTTGCTCAAAAAGACCAGTGTTATGTTGTTAGAGATTTGTTCTTTTATTTAGAGGGTAAGCAAATGCTGACCTGAAAATTCAAACTGGAAATTCCCCTCTGAAAAATTTCCCCTAATAAATTTGACCTGCGATTGCCCCGGGAAAATTATCATGGAAAATTCCCCCTTTGAAGATAACCCCTAATAATATATTTATTTAGCCTACCGGTGATTATTGGTTATTCCCCCGGCTAATAAAATGAAAATAATAAAATAAAATTGTAAAATCCAATGGCTGACCATTCGAAATTTTCTAACATTAAACACAAAATTGTAGTCTGTTCTGTGGTACATTTTCTTTATCACGGTAGAAACTCAAAAGTTTCGTCGAGGTGCATTATGACGAAAGCGATCATTGTAGGTGTTTTTTTGAAAATATCCTAGCAAGTCAAAAGCACCAACATTAAAGTTGTTTCGAATTTCAAGACAGAGATTTATGAAGCTGTTTATAACATTATATAGTGGAGCAAACGCTAAATACGACAATCGTTCTCACTTGTAGATCGGAACGGTGAAGTTGCATTTTTGTGCAGAATGGATAAAAAAAAAACAATCATCCTCTTACAAAAATTGTTTAAGAGCTGTTATTACTTTTTCAGATATAAAAGCACATTTCATTTCTTAAATCATATCCATAGATAACTGTGATGTCATCACAAACTCTGTTTTATACCATGAACTAAAATTTGATAATTTGGTCATAATTTTTTGAGGAAATAATAATCTTCCTTCGTTATTTTAAAGTCTTCTTAAATAAAGAGCAACATGCTCCAAGTACCTTTGAGTCCTCCTTTTCAACGTTGTGTTCTATTAACATTTGGCAATTCCAATTACCATATATTTACGTTTCGGTTGTTTTAGATATTTTTGGAATTTAGGAGCGGAAAATCAAAGATTTTTTTGAAAATTTGCGGAAGTACTTTCTAAGTATCCCTCTTACGAAAATTGCTGATGTGGGCATAAACGATTGAACTGATCTACGCGACGAAATATCCTCCAGTAGAATAGAAATTTCTAAAGTATGTAAGTAGACTTGAGGTTTTTCGTTAAAATTTTGAGCGTAATTTGAAATCTTGTCTATAAGTTCTGCACAGAACTGTTCTGTACTCTTTACTTAAAGGCTGAAATATTAAAAATTGGAGATCCTTCCTTAATTTATTCATACATTTTTAAATAAAAATTTTCCTAGGTATTGATTTTTAAAGTATTTTCTTCTAGTGCACTCATCTCAACAACCCTTACCAACATCCTTATTTTGGAAATATTTTCAATTTATTATGTATATTGTGATAATGCGGGAAGGGTTTTCAGAAAAAGCAGGTGAGCATAATAGGATTCCTGAGCAAAAAATACATAAAAGGTTACCCCAATTACACTTATCATGTAACTGACTCGTTTAAAATCAATAGTTGAATATCGATATGTGAGATGCTTAGCCTTTTAACGTAAATTTTAAATAAGAATTTCTATAATTAAAGTCGCCAGCCATATTAAAGAATTTATAATTAAATTTAGTTTCAGGTATAGCTAAATGCTGTGTGATTTTGTTGAATCCTTGAATCAATGTGACAGAGACACACATAGCCACTGATGAAATGTCGCGACATAAAAGGAGCAAAGAATTTTGTAAAGTTAACTTGATGTGATATTGAGCTTCAATTTGTTACAGAGATGATACCTATTGTTTCTACTAAAGATATTTTACCGCCCTTCGCAGCCACCCTAGCATATAATTATATATTTGATATCGCTTATCCTGAAAATCATTCATATAGCGTTGGCGTCATTTAGAAATACCTCTTCCTTTTACCAGATAATAACAAGTTACGCTTAAATTTTTGATATTGTCTAAGAAACCGAAAAAGAAAACTGTTACTAAAAATATTTTACTTAAATTCAAATACAAACACAAATGTTACAGTTTTAAGAATGGTTGTTTAAAAATGTGCATGCGTTTTGATAATTGTTTTACTGTCATTTATAGCATATTTTGTTGTGTTAACACTTTGTAATAAAATAATTACAGGCTATGATTTGTGTAAATTTGCTTTTTTTTTTCTTGCTGTGTTTGAAATCAATATGTTTTCTCGGACTGCCAATAGAAATATGGCTCTCTCTATATGCAGTAAGCATACGCGAACCAAATATAATGATTATAATGAATAATCTTGAAACTTAAACTGCTATAACACCAAGTCTCTCTAGAATACTGAAATCAATATCAGAAACTTGAAAAATAATCCCCGATACTGCAAATAATGAAAATTTTAAGATTTTTAGATAAAAAAATAAAATTATTAATTAGATAAAAAATAAATACTTCCTTAAAAACTCTTTGTGTCCATAAATGGATAAAAAAAAACACTGAAGGAATAAAAGCGTTGCTCACTCCCGACTTTTGATGAATTCAGGTTGATACCTAGCAGTTTTAATTTAAAAATTAACTGAAAATTTTCGTTCAAAAACTGTAACAGGAGAGACTACTCACCATGGGGAATTCCCGAGGTCAAATTCGCTTCTGTTACACAGCCGCTAATATTTTCCCCGGATAAACACTCCCTGATTAACTCCCTTTGTATATTTTTTGTTCCAATTTTAACTTGAGTTTTCAGCCCTACACGGAAAACTTAATATAAGATTTGCGGAGAGTATCAACACGATACAACACAATTTTGCACCAATAAAGCTATGTAGCTATCTATCTATCTCTATATATAAAATGCTTTTAATGAGTAAAGTCTACTTTTGGGGTACAAATAGCTTCACTTCCACAATCTTCAGCCGAGTTGTTTGCAAAAAGCAAAAATGAAATCATAAAAGGTAACAGTGCAATGTGCAATAACTTCTTATTTTTTGTTACGACGTTTGTTTAATATTTAGTATCGAGTTTTGTCAAGGCGAAATTATTTTCCTGTCTGCAATTCGCCTTTATCTGACATATTTAATTTAAAAGGATGTCTTGGTTTAGTGTCACAACGTTTGATTAGCTCTGTATGAAAAGCATTTTTTTTTAAATTGCCTTTGATTTTCAATCTTCAAAATTTGTTAGAAGTGCCGTCTAGTGTTGGCATCTGTCTTCACTGAATTATTTTGTTGTTAGCACGTGGTAATTTAAACGTTGTTATATGTAACATCCGATATACACTTATTCGTAATCCTTACTTGATTATCATAACAGACTTGGTTTGTGAGCATCACTTACGACAAATGTAATATGCCTCTATGACAAATTTTCGAACACTAGGAAGTCTTTACGGAACTTTCTTGTGTACGTTTTTTTCTAATATATTTGTCAGTGAACTAAATACTTTTTTTCGTGTTTCAGAGACGTGGTAACTAACTCAATTAACACCCGTGATAAGAATATAATTCTTATCAAATCTCAACAAGAAATTTTCAGATAATAGTTTCATAATATGAAAAAGAATAGAAAATATTTTCTCGTGTATAAGAATTTATTTCTAGAGAGCTAATATTTTCTTAACGCAAGAAAATATTTCTCATCTATTTTTTATGATTTTGCTGTGTGATTCCACGCTCTGCTTCTTTATTAAGTGTAAACAAATCTATTCGGATAAAAAACCGAAAGGCAGAAAAATTTTAAGGTGGGGTGGGGGGGAAACCTCCTGCTAGTTTTCAAAAAAAAGATTTTTTTTTGCTAACTTAGACATTTTAGTTAGTGTAGAATATGAAAATAATACTTCTTAAGACATTTTCACTTCGTTCATTGGTGTGAAATTTACCTTCTATTTAGGATTTTACATTATTTGCCCGCAGCAGTGGCATTGGCAACGGTTTACTACCACATCTATTTCCATTATTTTCACGAAAAAATTCTGAAATACGAAAAACTTTTTTTGAGAGGGCTTCTTGTTTGTTTAAAGCCTTGAAAAAAATGTTTTTTTAATCGTGAAATCGCGATGCTCTTATATAAAATTTGGCTCCAGTGGTGTAAACGGCTGTGTCGCAGAAAATGAAAATATTTTGCAAAGAAACAATGTACAAAGCATAGATGTAAAAATAAAGGAATTATTGGGAAAACGTTTAGCAGTCTAAAGAAAGTAAATGTCGGTTTTGTTGTTGAGCATGATGCAAGTACTGAAACAAGTTAAACTTTAGATTATGTAGTAAATGAGAAATCTGTATATATCGAATCTGGGATTCATTTATCTTCTGCATCTAATCGAAAGGTACAAGCAATTACTGCTTCAACACCAGTAAAAGACACCCAAAAAAATAAATTTAAATAGTATTATTGGCACTGGTATACTGTCCAAACTCATCAAAGTATATGATCTTGCGTGTCCACGTTGTGATGAGCCTTCGACTTATTTGTTAAGAGATAAAGTATCTGAACATAAAGGACTTGAATTCTATTTCCTTGTGAGTTGTATTATGTGTAACTACGAAAATGAGTTCTTTGCTTCAAGATCATGTGAATAGATAGAGGTTTTGTTATCAATCTATTGTCAGCATATACCATGAGCACTTGGTTACGGCCATTCAGACCTAGCGAAGTTTTCGTCAACGATGGATATACCGTAACCAATGTGGCAACAAAATTACGATAAAGTTTCACTGCGGCCATCTGATGCAATAAAAGATGTTGTAGAATAAAACAATAACAGGTGCATCCAAAAAGTTAATAGATGGTGACATTAATGATTTAAAATACTTTGGTGTTTTCTTTGACTGTACGTTGCGAAGATGATTATTTTCTATATGAGAAGCCAATTATGGCTACATGTTTATATACTGTTAGAGAATGCATGTGACAAATGAGCAGCTGCTAAATTTTTCAAATTATGTAGGAATTGTAAGAAAATATTGAGCTAAAAAAAAAAAAATGACAAAGTATTAGAAAATGAAAAAGATATTTATATTGCGCATGGATTTTAGTAGCCATTATTTTTGTACATAAAATTTTAATTTTTAGCTTTTATTTTGATGTTATTTTGTTTTTTTGGGAGGATTGTTATCTTTATCTGCCGTTTTCTCAAACCACTGTTTATAGAAAACCGGCCATGATATCTCAAGAACACAATAATATTTTTAATTTATATTTTCAGTTGTTCGTTGTACTAAATTGTGTGATTTAAATGCAACAAAATTTAATTTTTTTGTTTTAATTTAATTTTAGGAACATTATACTAACAAAATATTTCATAGTAAACTTTTACCGCATGGTGGAAAAATAAAAAACAAATTATTAAGGAAACAGTTTTGTGCAAATCACTCACTTAAATCACATACTCCTTAATAACTACTATCCGAAAAAAACGTAAATAGCTTTTGTGGATCTCCAGATTTTTTGGCAGTTGCATACTCATTTTTCGGCCTAATTTAGAGGTTTCCAACGGTTACTCTGGCAAACGATCACTTTTCTTTTTTTGTTCCATTATACCTTTTTTTTTTTGTTAACTATATGATGATATGAACACAAATTCTGTTTATTAATGTGCTTTTAAAAATTAGGCGAGGTTTGCCTCTTATTAATGTCCTATCCAGAAACCTCGACAAATATGGGTTATAAAATAACAGGAGGTTTTCTTACAAAACGCGTAAAAATAGCAACAAAAATCGGACATCAAACAACTCAAATTTTTTCAATCCCCAGGTTTATTTTACACTGCTGTTAAATGAGATAAGATTTGTTAGATATCGGGGAATAGCGGACTTCTACATAGCAAATTTTTCCCAAAAAACCATCCTTAGGGTAACTGCCCACATAGATCGAAAATTTAATTATATAGCTTATTTGTAAATATAAATATAAAATCAAGTACTTACAACATTAACTTTTTTTTGCTCACAATTGACCGTTTGAAATAGTTTAATTAATATAAAAATAAGAAAATAATTAAGTTAGTATTTATTCACTATAAATAAAAATACAACAAAATGTTAACAATTTAAATATAATGCAATATCGTAAACAACCAAGCCTGTATTGATAGCAGGGATAAGTACAATAAAAGTCAAAGCCTTATTTTCGTTTTGGTCCCCCAATTGATAGGGGCTGGTCTGCTCAAACATATATATATATATATATATATATATAGCATATTTATTTAATGTTAATAATATAATTTGCCTTATTTAATTTCTACTAAATAAACTAGAATCGTATTTCTGTGTCAATTTTCCAAAGTAACGTTTCTTCACATTATTTTTGAATTTAACGATATTGGTGCTAGCTTTTCTGCGTTTCTCTAAATTGATCCAAATCGAGGGACCAATATAAGAATAAGCGCTTTTTCTGGTTATATTTCCTGAAAGGCTGATCAACTTTTGGATAGGAACTCCTTGTTCTTAAGCATTATTTATAATGGTTTTGAAAACTCCCCTAAATACACTCAGATGTGCATTCAGGGGAGTTTTTATTAACGAATTTAAAGGCACTTGTACTTATATACTAAGCAAATTTATTCGTTCAAAGCTATCAATTATTAAATGTATTTGGTTTCCCGAAAGAAGACAGCACTTAATTTTCCGCAGTTTTAAGTTTTGTTTTTAAAGCTTTATTATTATTTGCATGAAGAGCAAGCATATTCAAAACGATCTGGATTAATGAATTAAACAAAAAACTTCGACGAGCAAGTTTTATACATACTGTATAAAAAATTGAAATATTATTTGTTTTGAAACCTACATGAAGTGCCATAGATTTTCCATTCATTGTTTCATCAAAAATACATCCAATAAATTTAACTTTTGTATATTGCTTAATTTTAATACCATGATAGTTAATGTTAAAACTGTCAGATTTCTTCAGTTTTTATTTATTTAAAAAAGTATATTTTAAAATTTATCTTCATCAAAATTAATGCTTAATTTGTTATCAGTAAACCAGTGGCAGAGCTTTGAAAATTCCTTATTTAACTGTCTTTCTATTCCATTTGCATTGCTACGCTGAAACACAAGGCATGAATCAGCAGTCACCATGCAAATACAGATCCTTTTCAACTGATGCTGGAATATTATTTCATATGACTAAACAAATTTATTTTTAATTCGTTTTCTAAATATTATATAGTATTATACTAGTTAAATTGGAAGAAAACAGCGAGTTTATAGGGTAGGTAAATGAACATACACTTGACCCTTCTCATACAAATGCAAGTAGCTGTATTGACTGCTGGCATTAAAAAAAAGGGCCAGAAAACAACAGATAAGCGCCAGCAAAGACTTGGTGTAATTCTATTTGTATTCTATTTCGATATTGAGAAGAAATTAATGGAAAGCACAGAAAGAGAACAGGCTGCCTCTTAATCCAAAAATTTGTTAGGAGATACAAAAGCTACAGCTATTCTTCCAAAAAAGATTGGCAGATGGGCATATTTTATTTTTTAATAGCTGTTTAAGAAATCGTGATAAAATCTTTCCATTTGCTTCTGATGTTAGTGTCCAACTCACAAAATGAGTTAAAATAGTGGTACGCGTGTGGAAGTTTTAAAGTTTGTCTTGAAGTCTTTTACGAATTACATGTGTTGCACATTTAACCTGGTGGTTTAATAATTCCTTTTGTGTTCTCGCTCCTGCAAAATAAAACACAACCTACATACATATGCCTCTTCAAACAAATCTTCAATCGATTCAGCGATAATAACTTGCAAGAAATTATTGTCGAATTTGAGAGTGCCGCAAACTTTGGTTATTAGCAGCATTACATCGACAATCAAAACTTTTCTGTTACCAAAGAACGTTTTCGAATGATTCAAACAACTCAGTTTTCGAGTGTGTGGGATATATATTGGTGAGATGTATGACATTTTGTGATTGTTTTGACTGTATCTACATAGGGCGTTAACGGAAAAATGCGCTAGGTCGTCTACCAATGTTACCAATAAACCTGTGGAACTCGTTTTCAGTACAATTACTTGCCAAGAACTAATAATATTTCGAAAGGTTGGCAAAGAGAGATTCAGAAAAAAATGGCTGCTCAACCACCACAACCACAAGGAAGACGGAACTGCGATTGGAACACGCGTATTTTGGCAACTCTCGAAAAATAAGCAAATAGAATGTTTCAAACCCTGGATTAAACCTACCATAATTAACTCTGCTCAACGTTGCAACAGGGTTCAAGGAGATAATAATAAAGCAGAGGACCCAATAATAAAAACAAATTAAACGGTCCTAAACGGTCCGCAGAATTTGTTTACACATTTCGAGCCTACACAAAACCTATAAAATCTCTAGGATTGATCATTA
>JAUZNK010002324.1:0-11532 GCA_035046665.1 Euphysa ruthae
TATATACATATATTTATACATCAATATGTCATTGCAAGCAAACATGAAAAAAGACTTACTTTTTATTTTAATAAAACACTTGCTAGCATATATAAGCTTTCATAGATTTTATATCTGTTATTGTCCAGCAACAAAAAACATTTTTTTTTTTTGCAATAAAGATTTATAAGAGTATTATCTTAAAGAGCCATTTTGTAACATAATCCAACTGAAATAAAACTTTTGTAGAAAATTCAAAAAAAGGTAACTTTTGGTGTATTCGGGACAAAAACTGGCAAGAGTTTTTGGCAAGTGGTCATATGGTTCAAAGATCTCTCCTACGGCCTAGCTTCATGGAAAAAAAAAATTGAAAAATAAACAAAGAGATTTGCAGAAAAGCATAAAAAAACCATTTTGGGCTCAATTTCCAGTAAGCAAGAATTTTTTGGAAAAATCAAGCTTAGTCACTTTAAAGCCCTTATTTTTATCTAATAACATGCAAAAATTCTAAAAAAATCAAAAAAGTAATGAACTGATTCCAAGAAAAACTGAAGCAGAAACATTGACAGGACTGAATTTATAAGACCCATAGCAGCTAAAGCCAGGGATCTAATAAATACAAACTTTTTATGCATCGAAAAATAATTACTTTATGTAACATTATAGCGATAAATATGAGAATCTCAACATCTGTTCGTGATGAAGACGCAGCAGCTCCCAATGCAACTCCATCAGCTGAAAAATAAGCATGCTGTTAAAATCATATTTTAATAAATTCTAACTTATTCGTTATTTCCAGCAAGACATGAAAAATTATTTTTCTAGTTCCCACATTATATATGTATACATGTGTGTGTTTGTGTATAAAATCGTGTTTTTTTATAGGAATGTAAACGAAAGATCAAAATTACTACATTATTCTTCATGCTACATTGTGGCAAATCTATGTATAATAATCTTTTATGGGCAAATTGGGGTTTATCCCTACAAAATCTTTATATCATTGGTAATGCATTCTCAAGTTATGAAGAAAGGTAATCTTATCAAGTTTAATTGAAAACTCAGCCTGAGTGAAAATTTAGCTCAAAGTCTAGTAGTTTCATCGATTCTTTTTGCTCGGAAGTGTGATACAAATTTTAAGCCTCATGAGTGCTATAGTTGCTGGACTTAGTGTGAGAACCTTTTATATTATTCTGTTAATAAATTAGTTATTTGTTTCAAAGAGGCTCAAACTACTTTAAAAAAGGCTCTTTGCTTAAAACTCTAATAAGTAGATATGATCTGATAAAAAACAGGTTTTTGTCTGTCGTTTCTACCAAAGTTTAATAATTTAGATTTAATAGCTATAAATTGTGGTATTACAAAAGAGAGGGTTTGATTTGGAAGTAAAGATATATTCATCATAAATACAAGTTAATTCATTTTTCTCATAGGGGAATCAAACTTAACTTCTGGCTTAAAAACCACTGTTCTATCCCTAGAGCTATAATTCATTTATTTGATAATTTGTTTAGCCAGATATATAATCATCACACATAAAATATATGGTGCATTATATTTCTTAACAGTTTTGTGTTTCTTATGGTTGCTAGATAACAATTTTGCGGAAAGTAAAAAGCTTTTCTTCTGCTTTTATTAAGTTGTAAATTATGCCAAGGTGTTGACTCTTAGATCGATTTTTTAAAACTAAGTTCTATAAAAGAATTGCTTATGTTGTTTAATTGAGGAATGTTCTATTTGCTTTTGATTATTTCTAACCATTATAGGCGACTTGGTTTTATTTTGTCGAGTTTTTGTAAAAGTTATGATGTACAAACTATTAGAGTGTTCCCACATTAATAGAATGGAAATAGTATTAAAGAGTAGCCTATGCCATATGAGTTCCAGAGTGATAGCAAGCTATATTTTCAATCCAAATTTAAGGATCACGCTTATTTCAGTAAACATTTCTTGAAGTTCAAGTGTTGATCTTGGTCTCTCATTTAAAATACCTTGAAGAACAACACCTTACAGTTAGCAGTACTTTTATTGGAAAAAAAGGTTAGAAGAAGGCTTTTCACTAAGAATCAATTTTACATTACTTTTGGATAAATATTTGGATATTGAACTACAAGTAAATAGGGTTGATATCATCTTATTGATATCATATCAGCTAATTATAAAAACCTTAAATTTCTACAAAAAATCTTAATTATATCAAATGAATGCAATGAAATTTTAAGTGTCCCTAATATCGTTTTTTTTTCTTGTTGGAAAAACAGGACCTAACATGTGGAATTATTCACATCAACTCAGGAAGTAATTCAATGCAGTTATTGTAATTGTACTTAGATTGATTTGCAAGTTTAACTTTGAAAACAAATGGCAAGTTTTTTGATTTCGTTTGTCACCATGCCACATTTTATTCTTTTGCATATTAATTTCGAAATTTTAGGAAGTGCTTAAAAGCTAGGTTGATTTTGTCTGCATGTATGGCTTTTATCAAAATCACTGGTAGATGTTTGGGCTTAGGAAAATATGTTTATTCAAATTTATAAATTATTGGGTCAAGTAAACATTTAGTTATCATTTTAATGATAATAAAATTATTTATGATTGTGAAGCATATTTATTTTATTAATCTCCAACTCCTGTGCACATTTTATTAGACACGAAATTAAGTGGGCTTCATTTAACATAAAGTTTAAGTATCTTAAAATTTTTTTTTTTTACCAGGTTGACCACTAGAGATTTTTTAAAATCAGCAAAGTATATCAAATATGTAAGTGAATTTGATTATTAACATTTTGAAATCAATTCAATTTCTTGGTTAATAACCATCAAGAAAATATCAAACTTCTCCACCAGACGAAAAAAGTCGGACGAAAAAAAAACGCTTTGAATTTGATTGGTTAATATGATTTGTTTACTTTTTTCTAGCCGATTTTTTTCGCTGTACACGACTTTAAAAACAGTTTGAATAAATCCTACATTTAAGTGGCGGAAAAAAAAAATAGGCAAACCAATCAAGACGTTGGATTGCAATTTGTTTATTTTTTTTTAATATTTAAGAAAAATTTTTTAAACATTGGGATAATCAAATTCGAATAAACAAAGAGATATAAAAAGTCACTAGACAAATAAATATAGAAATTCATTACTTTATTCAAACAAACTTGAAATATAAATCATTCCCTAAGGCAAAATTTTAAATTTTTATCATAAAAATTTTGACGAATTTCTATTCATTTTTTAGTTTATTTCCCTAATTTTAGGACGATTAGTTAAAATTAACTAAAAAAGTCTAATAGAATTTATTCTTTGATATTTAAAAAAACACTTTAGTATTAACTTGATGTTACTTAGTTTTTTTTTTTTTTTTTTTTTTTTTTTTTTTTTTTTTTTAAATAAATTCAAAAACAACAAGTTAAACAAGATCTGAAGCTTTCACGTTTTTGCTTTGTGATTGAAATGTTTTGGCTTTTATTTTTTCACGTGGAGATTACTTTTTTTCCAGTGCTACTTTTTTTGAGCGAAAAATGGTTCTTGTTCTCCTTTCTTTCTTGCATACTTTCTTGTTTATGCTCAATACTTCGAAAGGTTGTGTTCTTTTCTTCATACTTATGTACATATATTATCACATTAAAATTTTAATTTGATACATTTCCAGGCTATTTAGTGGAAGTTTTGTTTTATTATCGCATGTTTTTAAAATTTTTAAATAAAGTTGATTTAAATATGAATTTATGTTTTGCTTTTAAAGTATTCTTCTTAGTTTATGTATTCTTCGATCGGAATTTTTGGAAGTTTTTCAGCTTTATGGTTATGATTTTGAGATTGGTAAATATTGCCTATTGTTTATAATTTTTTCTTTTGTGACCATTCCCTACTAAAACATTTTAAAGGTAAACTTTCGAACTAAAATTTGCTTCAATAACTATGAGACGGCTTATGTGACAGCTAAGATTTTTACCTTTGCAGAAAATCCCTTTTATGAATAAAATGATATAAGTTATATAAACTTTTATACAAGTTTCTGAAAACAAAATGATCACAAAAAATAGCTGATTTAGCGAGCAAAACATACGACCCCTTTCTTGCTCCATCCTCAGGTGTTCAAAAAACTCGTAAACCTACCGCCACTATTTTTTTCTTTTTTTTTTTTTTTAGTTTGTGAATAACATTCACATTCTCATTATTAGCTTAGCAGTTGAAAAAAATATTAAAAGTTAAATAAAAGAACCTCTATAAATAAATACAACCCATTAAGTTTGTAAATCTCAGTTATTCACTCACCAAATCATTTTTTGGAAAAGCGACCCCTATAAGTAGTCATACTATCAACTATTTTTTGAAGGGCCGTTTATATCATTTTGTAATGAGAGTGAGTGAATGTTACTGATCTTCTGATGATTATTTTTAGTGGCTCATGTGAAGAGTGAAGATATGTAATATTTTCATGGTTTTAAAAAGCTCACTCTGGATTTCAAATAAATTATCTCATGAATTAAATAAGAAGTTAACACATTATGTTAAAATTAACTGTCAACTCTATTGATTACCAAACTAATGTTTTTAATATTTCCAATATTTTAAGTGTGACACGTTGGAGTGCTTAATTCATTGGAAATTTTGAAATCAACTCAAAATGTTTGCTAACCTTTGTACTATCAGAGGGTAAAAAATTTCTGAAGTTACCCATATTGTTTCTAATTGTTTTTTATTGGTTTTGTTATTTATTTTGTTATTTCTGATGTCGCTTGAATTAACCAATAAGTATTCATTCAATCGCATAAAGTATACCTAAACTTCTAATCATATTTAGTCTCGTTAAAGTTTGCTTTAAAAAAATATATATATATATATATTTTAATTTTGCTCGATTTATAAGCTTCATAGTTGAACGATAAATTACAAATTTAACTGTAATTCCTGACAACCCTAAAAATTCTTGTTTGTTCTTATAAATTTGTTTATTTAGATTTTACCGTACTGTATTGAAAATAGGATTAATAATGTATTCACATACGATGATATATTTAATGATACTGCCATTCACACTTTTCCTAAAGAATTACTTACATCAGCATCAGAAAATTTTTGGAACAATAACATCGAGCCTATTATTTCTGAGGATGATGTAGAAATAATAAGCAACAAAGTCTGAGGTAAAATCGTAAGGAAATCGAAAAGAGCATGGAAATTTGGATATTGTGGTAATTTGACTATGTATTGACAAATAAATACAGATAGTTTAAAAGATGTTGACACCACCACAATTGAATTCTCTCATATATTACTGATTGTGTACTTTCAAATGTTTCCTTCCATTAAAGCTTTCATGGTAGATAATGGTAAGAAAAATGCGGATTCCACTGTGTGCATATAAAAGAAAAATACTTAGGTCATTTCCATTGTTCATCTTGAATGTTAACTCAAATACATATACAATGTAAACAAATTACATACAAAAATGCTGATTTAATGACACACGATTTCATTTTTCTTAAAACAATTTTTCAACAAATTTATTTTTTTACTAAAAATTATTTGGTTTATATTTAATATTTTAATAATAATATATTCCTGAATTATTTTAAATTCTTGTTTTCGGAACCCATACCGAAACATGTAAAATTTGTTCAAAATTTATGTTTTTTAAACATTTTCCAATACTTTTGAAATTCTGTTTGGGATTTAATAATATTGTTTATGAATGTTTTACATTTTGTCTATTTTAAAAAAAATTTCCAGCCGAAACATTCTTGGCCTAAAAGTAGAATTTTTATTTTTTTATGGTATTTTATGTTTTGGATTCTAAAGGGGAAAAAAAAATATGAATGCATTTTTGCTCAGCGATTACACACAAAAATACTCTTAAAATTTTTCTTATTTTTTGCAAGAATATTTCCAGTGATATGAAGGCGTAGTTTGAAAGAGCTTAAAACTTGAAAAAATTACCAGCCAAATTATCTTAGTATGTTAAAAAAAAAAGACGTTAATATTAAGGCTCTGACCATTTTTTGATTTTTTGCATGATGCTAGTGAGGAAGTTATTCTTACATCGAACACAAATTGTATTTTCAAGTTTTGGCCCAAAGTGCTCCCAGTTAATCAAAATGTTGGATTTTTAAAAACGGCTTGACTGTTTGTAATAATTTTTGTTATTTGTTTGCTTTTTACAGAATTATAAATTTGGATTTTTGAATGTCAAAAAAAATAAAATTTATTCATTGCTTCATATTGACTGTTTAAAAATTTACTGAACCCAATGCTCCATCAAAAAGGTTGTTTTTTGATAATTTTTTTATTACTTAAATAAAAATTGATGTCAATTAAAGTAGTCAAGGATAACTGAACCTTTTTTGAAAAAAATTTACAAAATCTATTTTTAACTATACCAAAGGACAAGTACTTACAGGTTTTGTTTATTTAGACTCTATGGCTTACCTAAAACACAAATCTTTAGTCACAGTCAACAATTTTGACTTTTGAACTTCTATTTTTTCTATTAATTTTTTTAAACTAAAACTTAGCTACTTAGTCTTTCAAAACCAGTTACTTAAATTTTGATTTTTTTCTTCATAGCAATTCCGTATATTTTCGCACGATCATTTGACATTTCAATAGATGGTCTTTTAGTTACTTCTATTTTCTACATCTAAAAACCTTTCTCTCTTTTTTTTATTAATGGTCAGTATTGTGATTAGTTTGATGGGATGTTTTAGGGTCTTTTTGGAAAGAGCATATTTTAAGAATATGGTGATTGAAGAAGATTTAATAACAAGCGTTTTTAAAAAAAAGTTATGCGCTTTGTTACTTACTATTACTGTTTTACTAAAAAAAATTTTTTTTTATAAGTAACCTGGTAAAATGTTTAACTAATAAAATTTATCAAATCAACATTAGATTAAAATTAAAATTCACTCTAATTTGGCTAAAAACTATTTTGATGGAAAATTTATAAAACTTAATTCAGATTTCTTACCATAGATTTGATTTCTATAAAAAAACAATTTAAAGATACTTTGTGGTTTCACAAGAATTCAAAGATTGCTAACATGTTTATTGAAACTTTGATTGAGTGTGAAAACAAATGTGTTCTGGCAAAAAAGTCAAGTTGAATTTTCCGAAATTTTCGTTACTCTCTTTATAGCACAGTCAAAGTAGCACCAACACCGGGAAAAAATAATATGTTAATGAAACTTTGTCAGGTTATTAGTGAGGTCTGGTGAGTCCCTCAAATAAAAGACCCGTTGGTACGCCCAAGAGAACTCTCTATTCGGACGTTTCCATATACCCCTTGTTTTGACACCTTATTTTTGTAGTTAACTATTTGTCAAATCAATTGTAATCACTTCTCAAAAATATTGGACCTTTCAAACTGACAAAGCATAGTAAGTATTATTTTCATAACCTTCTAAACAAAAATGAAGATTAACAGCATAATCCATCCGAAACAAGAATTAAAACGGAGATTTTGGAGTACAGAAATCTAACTAAATTTCAATGTATTATACTTTTTTCATTGAAAAGAGTTAAAAGCTTCAAATGCCAGCAAGATTGATTCTTGTCAACTTATCAGGATATCTGTAATATATCGAAAATATTTCCATCATTTTGTATCTCATCATTTTCCTGGTTCTCATATTTTTCAAAGTCAAGAGTGTTCGATCTAAAGCAAATACATGATGTTTCAGTAAATAAAGCAGTTCACTGTTAATAAGTAATCGTTTTTATTTACCCATCGGTCGAAGATCATAAATCAAATCTTAAACTTAATTATATATTATCACTCACAGAGGGGTTTGAAGTGTTCATATTATTATATATGTGCATATGAAGTGAATTTCTTACAAGTCAATAAATAGCATCATTAAGTTTATACCTGAAACAAAATATCTGGGCATAAAAGTGTTGCTAAATTAATTACCTTTTTGTTGTAACAGCTCTCTCCATGACATTCACCACAAGCGTCCATAAAGTTGAGGTCATTCTTCCGTCATTGACACAAATTGGTTACACATTGTAGCTTTGATGATAACTTTCATTTGCATCATATTATCTCAGAGATGTTTTCGGGAGCCACGGATTTTCTTGTTGTTTCTTGGTTAAAGCTATCATCTTCAAGTTTCCAAACCCATTGCTCTTGTTTTAAACTGGAGTTAATAATTCAAATAATCTGGAAATCAACTTTAGTCATAATATCAAGCAGCATCTTTTAAAACTTACCGCGTTATTTTCAAAGTCGTGGTTTGTTTCTTTCCACCATGAACACTTGAATATAGAAGTTTTGGATATTTCAGACTGTATAGCCCGATGATCGTTCATTTCGTCTGCATAATGTTGTAAGTTTATGTTGTTTCGGAACGTAGAGTAAAAACTTGGTCTGCCTTTGCTAAAAGTTGCCAAAGCAGTGTCGCATCCCGACCAAGCATGAATAAAAAAAAAGGTGCTCTTTTATATCTGCTACATTGGGTTGCAAGTGTTCAATGTTACAGCACTATTTTTAGTAAGTCCTTGAAGAAAATAGGTAGTGTCATCTCTGTATACCAGTGATAAAGAGGCGTGAAAGCTACATCAGTGTAATAATCAAGCAAAAATTTATTGACTCGATACAATCATTTATACACTAACCTGTTCAACAAATAACAAAATGAAATTTATTGTACACTATTAGGAGTCACTCAACAGCTGAAAAAAGCTGAACAAAAGGAGTGACACCTTCAAATACAATAACGTTTTGTATTTGAAGGTGAAAATATTTCTAAATATTTGAAGGTTAAAATATAAAAAACATTTTTGTTAAACCAAACATCATGACAAACAATAACTGACAAGCTTTTGACAAACTCCACGGCTGTTTTTGCTATATTTATGTCTTCATCCGCTAGGGACTCGTAGCAAGTGTGACCTTTTGTTCTTAGAAACTTTGCAAGATATTTAATCAACTCGATATTGTTCCTCAGAAAAATAACCGATCTTTCTTATAGGGTACTTTTATATGAACATCAACTTTTACAGATGCATTGTTACCTTTGTCTCTCCGAAGATATTTCGGTATGCTTTGTTAGAGACATTAGTAACTATCAAAAACTGATATTCACAAATCGTAGTATTTTTTTTTTTTACATACCGTATTTTCTCGAATTAAAGCCGCGGCTTCTATTTTTTTTCGGAGAGAAATTTTGCGTCTTCTAATCGAGGGCGGCTTCTGTTCGAGGGCGGCTTATATTAAATTCGAACAAAAAAACTTTTCATTCTTCTGTTTTCATTTATTCTACTGAAGCCATTGCAGTGTAAGGAAAGACATTCGGAAGATAGATTTCAAAACATAAAGATCTGACTTCGTATTGCTACACGTGTGACAATGGCTGAGAATAGGATGAGTTATGACTTAAAATTCAAACAAAAAGTGATTTTAAGTATGCTGATGAAAATAACAACAGAGAAGCTGGTAGAAAGTTTTCTATCGATGAAAGTATGGTTCGGCGATGGAGAAAGAGTTCATCTGATATCATCGAGCAATCGTCCTCTTCTCAAAGTAAGTCGAAGAGATTATCTGGTGCAGGTCGAAAACCAGATTTTGGAAGCCTTGAAGAACTATTGGAGAAAATTATCGATGAGCGTCCCATGTAAACTGATAACTGTTTGGGCACTGGAGCTTGCTAAAGATCACAACTTAAACGACTTTTAAGCGAGTCGAGGTTGGCTGTTTAGATACATGCAACGAAATAGTCTCCATTAGAAAAAGAACAACTACTGAACAAACCATGCCGAAAGATGGTCTAGCAAAGATTGCAAACTTTGTTAAGTTTTGTGAAAAGCAGAGAAATACATTTGGCTTTTCCCTTGGAAGTATTGCCAACATGGACGAGACACCAATCTGGGCTGATATGCCAAGTGAAACCACTGTCGATCAAAGTGGTATAAGAACTGTTCCAATCAAATCTACCGTGCATGAGAAGCAGCGTATAACCGTATGTTTAGCAGTCAAAGCAGATGGTTTTAAAATCAAACCATTTGTAGTTATCCCTGGGAAAAAAGTCAAAAGCGAAGTTTCTTGTATCCAAGTACTATCGTAAAATGTTCACCAAATGGCTGGTTGAAAGATGAATTGACTGAAGATTGGGTTTCTCAAGCAGTTTAGCTTTAAGCAAGAGATTTCTCGTATGGGACTCTTTCATGTGTCACATAAGTGATAACATCAAGCAGTCTTTGAAAAAGAAGAATACAGTAATGGGTGTAATTCTTGGTGGATGTATGAAGTTTCTGCAACCTTTAGATGTTTCAATCAACAAGCCCTTTAAAGTCATTTTCAGAGAGTTGTATGATGAATGGTACAGCAATGGTACAAAAGGAGGAATGGAGAAGCCTCCAAACTATGCTCTGCAAGTACATTGGTTGTAGATGCTTGTAGGAAAATCGATTCTGAGGTTATAAAGAAGTCATTTGAAACTTGCGGAGTCAACAAAATCACTGCTTGAAAGAAAGCAAACTAACCGAGGAGGCCCGAGTCATGTTAGGAGCATCAGGTGGGAACATTGAATTTATAGGAATTTGAAATTATAGGATGTAATATAACATTGAAATTATAGGATGTAAACTTCGAAGTAGAGAATTTAAACGATGTAAAGTATTTGACTGATATGTTGATTGAAGAAAGTGAAATAGAAATACTAGTTTAAAAAACACATTGTTATTCCATGTGCGGCTTCAATTTACCCTTTCTCAAAAAATAAATGCGGCTTCTGTTAGAGGGCGGATTCTATTAAATTTTCTTGACGAAATTTTGCGGCTTCTATTCGAGGGTGGCTTCTATTTGGGGGCGGCTTTAATTCGATAAAATACGGTATATACCAATAATATTCCTACATCTGTATAGTAAAACAAATCGCTAGAGATTTTTTATTTACATGTACGGAGGATTTATACTATATATTATCTTAAAGTTTGAGTAGCACTGTTGTCCAATGCTTTCTGACGTCGTCCACATTCTTCCACGTCTACTTTGACTGCAATATCTTCTTTATCTCGGCTTTTATATCTGCTATCGTTGCAGTGTTATGGATTCCATAACAACAGCTAAATAAAAATATGTTATATAACCAACCAATAAAGTTGAATATTATCTGAATTCAATTACAGATAGCTCAAAACAGGAAATGGAATTTCAGGTGTATTCCAGGTAATTTATTTCATTTTTTTCAGGTATTTTCAATAACCAGTTGAAGAATTGATTTTAGATATGAAATCAAATAAAATAATTTTTATTAAATATATTAATGATAAAATTTGACCCTTTGCAAAATGTATTATATACTAATAATTCAGGGATAATCTTTAAAAATTAATTTTATCTAGGTATTTCCAGGTACCCAAACTAATTCCAGGTATTTTCAGATACGGTGGCCACCCTGTTTATCTTCACTTTAACTTCAGGCATTCTTATTTGCTTTGGCATGTTCTACTGTATTTATTAAAATGAAGGAAAAAGATTTGTACGAAACATTAGAAAGAGATAAATAGACAATATTATGTGGTAACTAAAGACATCAGTGTGTATTGAAGATT
>JAUZNK010002326.1:0-11532 GCA_035046665.1 Euphysa ruthae
GGAATTATTAATAGTGGGTGAGAGTGGGTCGGGAATTATCAAAATTGGATGGGAGTTATAATATTTCTTCTGATTGAATTCTACATCCTTTGTTGACTGTATTTATTATCATTGATAGTTCAGAAATTCCTCTGTTCACCGATCTTGTACGCGTTCCAAATAAATTGTTAGTGTTTGATTCTCTGTCGTATAGTCAAACTCAATGAAAGCCTTTTTTTATAGTAGATACCCACACCTACAATGCTCGTAATTGTAAAGCCAATAAACTATGGTAGAAAGGCAATGAAATATCAGTGCGTCACTCAATGAAATGAATCTATCGCTGAAATTATTAAGATTTTTAATTTAAAATGTATAAAAGCTCTTGATTACAAAAAAATTTTCAATTTAAATAGAAATTAATTCAAAAGAATTATTCATAAAAATCTATATAATTAATATAATAAATTAGCTCCAACTATAATTTTATTAATTTTTTTTGTCTTTTTGACGGCTTGTTTTTAAAATTAACTAACTATTTACTAATAAAATCTAGAGAAACTCCTTTTTGGTCAGCTCTTGCTATATGAGTGACTCCCTTAGAATTAACCTAATGTAAGGTTTTAAACAACTATTCTAATTTTTTATAATTTATTCTAAATTATTATGAAAAACTACATTGTATTTTTAGTTGGTTAATTTTGAGAAACATCCTTATCTTATCTTAATTGTTAATTATGAGCAATTTTTTATATTAGATAATTATCTTTCCAGTAAGTTTTTTTTTATTTTTACGTACATGTCTCTTACCAGAGAAAGTGAAGCGGGAATTATTAATAGTGGGTGAGAGTGGGTCGGGAATTATCAAAATTGGATGGGAGTTATAATATTTCTTCTGATTGAGTTCTACATCCTTTGTTGACTGTATTTATTATCATTGATTTTAGACTTATGGGTAGAATTGATAAAAAGCTTCTTTCACTCACAAGCTGTGCAAGTGACTTAAATCCATCGACAGGTGTGTTTCTTATTTCAAGCATAGCGAGATTTGGATCTTTGTTGGATTCCTTATCTTTGGTTAGCATATTCTTTACCGTTTGAATATGTCTTTATGCCACTCCATTTGACTGTTGGTAGTGTGGACTAGATGTCATATTTTGGAAGTCTTTTGTTTGATTTTGGATCATTTAATCTTTCCAGCTCTCTATTTGTTGACCACTCGATCTTCCTCTTCGTCTGTTTGATATTCCAGCAATCTCATTATCTTTTCCAATTAGTTTTATCTGAGATTTAGCGACTTCATCTGATCTGCATGTGTTGATGACTTTATCTAGAGTGATAGCTGTACCTTTTCGAAAAAGATTTTCGCATACTTTTTCGAATTTTATGCCGTGAACAATTTTTTATAGAATTAATCCCTCTTTTATGTTTTCAAACTCACACAACGTAGTTTAGTGATGTATGCATAAATTGTTTCATCTGTCGCTCACTTTCTTTGGAAGAATGCCTTCGTTCCAATATAAGGTTCTTTCTTGGTATACAATACTCTTCTTTAAATCTTCTGAATAACTCGTCAACTGTGATATCATCTCAATTAGATTCTTCACCTTGGTGGTCTGTTTTCTTATCCCAGTTCCATGTGGTGTAAATGTCACGTCCTCTGTCACCAATCAGGAAGAAGAATGTGGAATATTTTTCTTCTTCTGTCTTTGATCTCATCAATTTATGTAGAACTTCATTATTTGCTTCCATCTTTTCCATGTTGCAGCCTAATTCGATGAGTCAAACTCCATTTCAGTTGGTCTTGGTAGTAGGATTTCCATGTTTCTTTATTCTCTTTATTTGTGTGTTTTTTTTTTTACCACTTCTGGTACCGTGTTATGATTTTATTTAAATCAGAGAATACTCATTATTATACTTAGAGTTTTAACTAACTTTCATAAAATTTATTAAGTTTGTATTTTTTTACAAAACTCCTTAGAGAATAATAAATAATCATGTTGTCAATACAGTTAAATATAATTAATTACTAATGATTAATTACTGCCATTAAATTCATAGTTCCTAAGGGTATTTAGTGTAATTACTACGTGCCTATAAACATGCAATAATGCACACCGTTAATTAAATGTATTATGCGATCACCACACTCACAACCAACCTGACATCACAGACATATTTAAATTTTGATTATCGTCTTCTACCACTTACAATAACATTTAATCCTTGATAATTTTGTTTAAAAAATTGATCTTAACACATTTAATATTGAGATGTCGTACTATTGCGGCAGTTACTTCTCCGACATCTTTTTACTAAGAAAAAAATATTAAATATGTTAAACTACCGAGATGTAGGACAATGTTTCCGAAATTCAATCTGAAACCAAGTTAGAAAATATTATTTATTAAAAACTCAACTTAAAAATGTTGAACTTCTTATATTAGACTTAATTTTAAACCTTTCGACATTAACAAACTATATTCAGGTGCAATCAAATTACCCCTAAATGTAATTAAAGCGGTTTTATAATAATGAAACACTTCAACAAAGTGGCCTTAAATCAAGCCTACACTCTCCTTAAATCAAGAAATCACCCGCGAGAAATGATTGCCCAAGAACGATAATTTAGTATAACCCTTTATATAGTAAAACGTTCACAACTAATATTGGTAAAAGTTTTATCAACCATGTTGATAAGCACTTTCCACCAAACTATAAACTCCGTAAACGCTTTAACCGAAATAACATCAAAGTTAGCTACAGTTGCATTCTTTTTATCAAACGAATAATTTGCTCACATTCATTAATTTTTGAAACCACCACAATATTTTTGTTTGACTGAAAAATAGTAATCCTGAAGTAGAAAAAATAACAATCTTTTAAACTTTAAATTTAAATGCAGGCATAAATTATAAAACGCATTCTCCTTGAATATTTACTCCCTATACATTACGGTATCCAACACTTTCTTTTACTTTAAAAATTTTGAAAGAGAAATTTGAAGTCATGAGGAATGAAAAATCAGAATTTATATCTAACTGCAACAAACTTTTTAATTTAAAGGTTTTACCATAAGTGCTGTTTATTTTAAATTTTAGTTTATAAAAAAAAATTATTTTTACCCACCATAATTAGACTCTTTTGTTTTCATTTGATTTCCTGCCAATTGGTAAATATTAGAGAGTGTATCGGATGTTGTTGTGAAAGAAAGTAAGAAATGGTTTGAGTTACAATATTTATTTTTAGCGAAGTTTCGTGCGACAACTTTTGTTACTTTTTTAATAATATTATGACAAATGATTACATATTACATAATATGATTATTATTACATGCTATATCAATAATTTTGTTTCTAAATATTCTAGTTTATATTATGGCAAAATAAGTACAACCCTATTCCAACTGACAGAATGTAATTTTCGAAAAAAAAATGGGTCGACTCGAACGTGGCTAATGCTTCCTTTGATAAGACTGGTATAATTTACAAATGAAAAAAAATATACATTTGGAAGATAATATTGAACGTGATTCAGCTGATTTTTCTTGCTTTTTATTTGATTACTTTGTTAGACCACCAACCTGATTGAACGATGTCTGGTCTACATGAATAAGTAGTTTTAGTTGAGCGATGTTATTAAGATAAGAAACATTTTTTTGCTAATCTAAAAAGTAATTCAAAAAGTATCATATTTTTTATAACTTTAGAATTAACAACTTGCTTCAAAACATTGTTCAAAACCATTGTTTAAGGAATATTGGAATTAGCGCTTATATATAACTTCAAATATCTTGTTTAAAACTGGTACCGTGTAGTGCGAAATTTTTAAATTTGGTACATACAAACGAAATACTAATACTTCTTCCGGTTATTACAATAAAAATATATTTATTTTTCATAGAGATCGTTTTTGGAAAGGATTAAATTTTGCGGAAATTGATTTTCGTATAGTTTGGACAAAATTTTACAAAAAGAGTAGTTTTGTACTATGATTTTAATATCATAACTCTCGGTGAACTATCCTCAGAAGTTCACAGAATGAATACTTGTCTGATATAGATACAGCATACCTCCAAAATAATTTTAATGCCGTAAAAAAGTGAGATAAATACCTTCATAAGCCCTTTTTGTGCTTTCCCTAATTTTTAAAAGTTAAAAACTACACAATTTTTGAGTATTTGTACGACTATAGATGTCTTCTTATTTCAACCTACAATATACATATTTTTATTTTTCACCAGAACTTTTTAAACATCTTTAAATCAACGCTAATTATGGCTGATGAGATAGTATTTAAGGTCAGTGACAGTAATTGAGATATGCAGAATTTTCAAGCGCGTTATGAAGATTTTTTGTAAATAACTTGAAAATATAAAGTACGCCTTGTGTTAGCTTAGTGAAAAGCTGGGTCATTACATAACAATTAATATTTAAAGAGTAAATCTTGCAGGAGTTAATCTTCAAGTATTAACTGTCATGTAATCGAATTAAAGATAATTCAATGTATAAAGTAATCCGTGATAAAGAATACTTGCTTGCATTTTTACTTAGTTAAATTGCGAAAAAGCATTTAGTTTTCTCCTTATCGTATAATTTTTATTATTTTTGGTGTATGAACGTAAAAATTGCGTCACCATTTTTGAGCAACGAGATTTTCAATCGAGTTGAATTCACCAAAAGTATGTTAACAAAATAATACTTTGATGAAAAAAGCAGTCTAAACAGACCATTTTGGGAGTTAGGGACTTTTTATATCCAGACCATAAATGGATGAAATACAAAATAATTTGAAAAGATTTTATACGATAGATTCTATTAATAAACAAAATGATATATTCAAAATCTATTCAGTGAGGACTCTCTAGCGCTAATTTTTCTTGCCAGCAATCAATTGACAAACTTTATTAGTGTACGAGTTTGACAAGTCAACTATTTTGAAAGACGAAAACAGGTCATAGTTTAAGATTTTGATTGCTACTGTTTCTTTAAATGTTTGTTTTTTTTTTTATTATTTTTTCCGAGTTTTTTAATTTTAAACCTCTCACAAAGATTCTTTGTAAAACTATTTTGTCATACTGGAATCAAAATCGTGCCGCTTGTTGATTGTGTTGTAACTGAATTTTAGTTGCACGATATTAAGTTTGAGCGATTTTCTTTTATTACCTATGTGTTTTTTTGTGCGAAAATATTACTTAGTCTTTCAAGATTCCAACGTATTTTTGATTTAAAATATAATCTATAAAAAAATTTATTTAACAAAAAATTCATGCTAATAAAAATGAGTAATGATAATCCGTGTGTTTTAAGTGTTAATTCTTTGAGGTGGACTTCTAAATCTTTCCAAATGTATGTACTTATCTGGTTGCAAAAATGTGTTGACGTGCTGATCGACTATGTAAATATACACACGTCTCTATAATCGGAAATTTCAAACTTCTCACTTTTCAAAATGTAAATGTAACATCTAATTTTACGTTGGTTGCGAAAAATTCCCTATTTTTTTTTACTATAAATAGAAATGTCCTGCAATTTGAAACCTTTGTTTGAAAGTGGCAAAAACTTGATTGCAATAAAGCACCGAAACGTGAAAACTATTCAAACCTTTATTCTAAACTAGATTCTCCGGCTTAGATGTGGACATCTTTACCGTATTTTATCAGGACTTTAACTTACAACATCAAGTTAAGTTTCATTTCCCTTCATTTCTGTATCTTTAAATTCACCAGTTGTCTTCTTCTGCTTTCTGTCTTTCACACGACGGTTTTGGAACCACGTCTTTATCTGTTTTTCTGTTAAAGTTAAAGCAAACGCAAGTTCAACTCTTCTTCTTCGAGTAATATATTGACAGACTGAGAACTCGAGCTCTAACTCGCGGGTTTGATGCGATGAGAAACAAGGTCTGCTTCGCATAGCTGTATCTGTAAAAAAATATAAAAATATAATAATCCTTTTCACGCACAAGAAAGTTTATATTTTTTTTATATTTATGAAATTAATTTTTCAAGTTTGTTTTTTTAAGAATAATATAGATAATGTCTTTTAATTTTTTATCCGGAAGTAGTAAAACATACAAGCGTAGAGAATATGGATCCGTTGTATAATGGTCAGCGGTTCGCTTTACGAGATAAAAGGTTGAAGGTTCGAATCCGCATGATGACCACTTTTTAACGGTAAAAGTTCCATTTAATTTCGCGTGCATAAAATAGCAGGAAATAGACGGTGCAGGTTTGTCTTCGTCTTTTTTCCAAATTTTTCATAAGTGTTAAAAAAATAAAATGCAATGTAGAAAAAAAAGACATTTGAAAAGCTATCTTTAAAAATGTATACACTCATTCCGAAATGATTTACAAAGTGCCAATCCTGCGTTCCTTAAACAATTCCTATAAGTTATGAAATTCATAAAGCTTTGAATAAACCATTGAAAACAGAAGCAACTTTTTGATACAACGTAGGCTTTTGATGAAACTTTGCAAAAAGGTCTATTGCAAAAATTAAAATCTTGTAGAATCGTTAACAAAGGATTTTTCAGACAACAATAATTGTTATGAAAACTATTTTTTGGAACAATTTAGGAATCTACCAAAATTTTGAATAAAATACCATCAGGAATTGGATTTTTCATCCATTAGCCCTGACCCAAACTAATGCAAAAAGGACTCTGTTTTTTCTTCGATAAAAGGAATTTTTACATCTTTGGAAATAACTTATTCAAATTGAATATTTTCACTAACATCTTGTTTTTCTTCTTGAAGAAATGTTAAATTTTAAACACCAAATTGAACTTAAGAAAATTGATGAAGGCCATTAGCTATATAACTCGTAAGTCATTGTTTTTAAATATAATTTATAATCAGCTTCAAAATGAGAACTTTAGTAGGAAAATTGACTCCATCCAAAATAATATTGGACCGACTATATCATGTTATATAGGAAAAATCTTGCAATAAAATATATAAAAGACTTGAAAGTCTTCGTGGTAGAGAAGAGCATCGTAGATTTCTATATTTTCAAAAGATTTTCTGTGGAAATTGCCCAAATTATCTTACAAAATTACTGCGTTCTAAATGGATAAAGCGCAAATGCTTTGTGAAATTATCTCAAGCTCCAACTAAATTTTTAGCACTTTTTTTCTTTTATGTAAAAATCTGGAACGAGCATTCTGCTTTTGTAAAAAGGTATCATCCAACACCATCGATTTTTAACAAGAATAATAAAGGGGTTAAACTTCGTACACGTCTACATGCTGATTTAACCCTTTCAAAGTATCACAAATTCAACAATATTTTTCGTGATAGCATTAATCCCACATTAAAAAAGGAAAAACTTGTCACTATTTATTGTTTTTATTTCTTCACCAGCAAGACACTCCTTGAAAACATTATTGAAATGGACATTACAAACATTATTAGATAAAAATGTCTCGCGTTTTTCTGTATTTCAGACAATAGAGCAGAGCAGCTATTACCAAATGTATTACTGCCTGTCTTGAAGGGTCAGAAATGGTTTGATATACAGAGGTATATCAAAACATTATAACTTTTTGCATAACCTTTATCAAATTACTTTAATATTATTATATACAAATATTTTATCAGGATAAACATTTCAAGATTATACTGCTACCAATATGTGTCCTGCTAAAAGTAAATCAACAATTAATAAATTAGATTGGTTAAAATTTAATTGACGAACAAGCAAGCATGATCTTCTTTTTATACTGCCATGAATTTCCGTGATGTTTATCAGCAGTACCTGTTCTAATTTTAGAAACTATCTTTATACTTTTTCTTTTTTATTTTGTTAGTGTTTATCTTCGTGGTAAAGAGTTTCATGGTAGAAAGAAAAAAATTTTATTTATAAAAGTTTTGAAATATCTCAGGTATCAACTAAATGTTGGACAATTTACTACTATATTTTAAAAAACCTTTAAGAAGTGTCCTAAAAAGAAAAAAATGAAAAACTCTGGTTAATCATTAAATCATTCGATAGATATTCTGACATTAAATGCTGGGTCCAAACTGTTTCCGTGTGCACAGAATATTTATATAAAGTAATTTATTAATCACAAACTGCTTTTTAATCTATGCACATCGTAGATTATGGTGTGATAATTTTTTTTTGCTTGGGTATTCTAAAACATTTACCCTACCACCTATACGTCATAAAAACATGGCGATAATAATTCAATTTCAGAAATAAATCGAGTTATCAACCATTGACTTTGTTAAATAATCATTCTATGTTACATTCTAATTTACCTGACGCTTGGATGGTATTGGAAACTAAAAACCCGATAGAAGAGTGAAAAGTATTCATAAAATTTAAATATTAATCAGTACATAAAATTTTATCTAATCACACCAACCTTGTGTATAATCGACAGGCCAAGCATCTGACGTTTGATTAGTATGGTTAAACAATTGCATTGTCTGATTATTTGTCCCAAACGCACAGCTAGATATTTGATTGGTTAATAGACCAGGGTCCGTCTTAGCCCCAGCAAACAACAAATCAAAGTTCGACATCGACAATCTTGGAGTAAAATAGTTATGATTCGTCCAAGATGCAGACGATGAATTGTTCATATTACGCAAACCGACTATACGATCTTGTATCCGCTGTTGAATTAAAGTGTTTTGCTTGTGTTTAAGAGAGTTCAATGTTACTTCTGATTTTGTCGAGGAATTATCTGATAGTAAGGACGGTTTGACAGATTCAATGTCACTGTTTAAATAATAATTCGCAAAATTTTTTCGTTCAACGTTTGTTTCGTCATAATGTTGGTTTAGATCCAAACAATGTTTCTCTGTGGGAAGAAAAAATATCAAATAAGAATTTAAAAAAATATGCCCTTTGCTTCTTTGCCGTTTTATTAGAAAAAAAACAAAGCTGACGTGTTATTTTTTACTTATACCAAATATAAATTAATGTAAGTGACTAAAACACTTCTAGAAATATAAAGAAAAAAAATCCTTGATTGGAAAGTTTAACAACAATTTTGCGCAATTAAGTAACTTTAACGATAGCCACATTGCCCTATTATCTTGAATCACTGACAGCATAGCTCTTTATCTCTGCTTATGTCCTTATTAACAATATTTTGTAATTTTATTAATGCTGGTGAGTGTATTTCACAAAATTCCTCGAAAAAAACTTTTAAAAGACTATAAAGACCAAAGTGCATTCTGGTCTTTATCAAATTTTTTTTATAGGCTAAAAATTTATATTAAGTATTTTTCTTTGCGAAGTTATAGAGATTTTACCAAAAAATACGGTTGAATAGGAGTTCAAAAAATTCCTACACCGTACTAAGCGTCTAATCCTAAACCCAAAAATCTTCGCAAAAAAAATGAAAACAACAAGTATCTCTCTTTTTGAGCACCAGAAAAATTCTGCTATCAACTAAAGGGACTAACTAAACTCTATTTAAGAATAAAATTAAAGCATTAAAATTAAAAAGTCATTTTATGAAGAGTACGCCAGAGCATGCACTGTGGAAAGAGTACGCGAGAGCATTCGCTGTGAAATTGTGTGCTATAAAGGACACACAGATACGTAAAACCGTTAAAAAATTCTTTTCCTTAAGACATTAGTCTTAAAATAAAATCAAACACCTTTCCAAGTTTTAAATCTACGGTTCTAATCTTTCTGACACTCACTAGAAAAATACGGTGATTTTTCCAAGGTGGATTCAAAATTTTACCTATTTTTGTATTTTATTCTTTAACCAGGCATAGAAGAATTTACTTGATACAGGAGAAAGTTTTATGATTCTATCCATACAAGAAAAAATGCAAAGGGGCGAATTTTAGTGATAAATTTCTGATAAATTTTTTATCAGCACACAATAATTTATACCTTAAGTATTAACAATGCGGATGAAATTGCTATGGATAATTTTTTCTGACAATTTCTAAAGCTATGTACTAAGACAATGCCAATTATTTTCAACGAAGACGACTAGCCTTGTATGTATACTAGTTAAGATCTAGCACTTTTTTATTACTTGTGAATCTAACTGAAACTTTATTATTCCATGTGTACGGTTTCGTGAATGGTTTCTGTTAAGATGGCGAATTTAAGACAAGCTAATATTGTGATCAAGGTATTATATAATTAAATATATTTAATATTTCGTCGCAAAAAAAAAAAAAAAAAAGAAAAAAGAAGGCTTATCACTAGATCATCGAGAGAGTGTCAGCCAAGGATTTAATAAAGGTATTCAATAAGAAGGTGAGTTTTTTAATAAAAGGTTTTTTTAAAATTAAATTTTGCTCCTAATTGGATTTTTGTTAATGTTGTTTCGAAAAAGAAATACTAAAAGACCAGGCTAACTTTGTTTTGAATTCTTAGCTGATTGAAACTGGAGTTCAGTACCTTGACTACGTGGGTGCTATTGTCGTCAGGTTAAAGTTAAATAATTAAGTTACCTTCAAGCATTTCTATTTCTCTGGGCTCCCAATCAGAAAGCATACACTGTGCGCTATCTATCATTTTTAAATAATTTTAAATGAAATGAAACACAATCAGTAAATAAAAACTCTGCTTTTGAGTACCTTTGGTAGCTAATATCCAAATATGAATTAATAGCAATGATAATTTATTCCCTTAGAATACTAAAGAAAGAATTCTTTTTCGTAAGCTCTTCTCGATTATTGTTTCATATAAGAAAATTTCTTTTTTATTATTCCGTTACCGCAATATAATGTGTTAATAAATCGAGAAAAAGTTAGTGTGAAATCTAAGGCAGCAAACAACCATAGTACGTCGAGACGTTTGTTGTGCTTTATTTTTATTTACCTACCTTTGTTTCATATTTGCAAGTAAGGAAGTTGTGTAGATAATGACAGAAAGCAGGAAGACCTCAAACAACTTTTTTGAGTTAGGGTTAAGAAAGTTTGTTCACGTAATTATGTAACTATGACAACAAAGTGTATCAGTTTAATCTTGTTAATTTTATCAGACAAATATAATGACTGCTGTAAAATTACCTTCTGCAGTACTATAAATCCTCTCAAGATATTTAATTTAGCACTAAGAAAGTTTTCAAGCCATGAATATTGAAAACACCAAAAATAGCCATGCAACTTTCTTTTGATTTAGATATTACTATATTAATGAGCACATGGAGACATGGAGACTTTCTATGTATTCGCTTCAAAAATAACAACAGTAAAAATTTTTCTCAAACGTTTTATTTTACAAGATTTAATTAGCAGATCAGATAAGTAGATGGTGGGTGATTTTGTAGGTATTCTTAACCAAGAATTTAGGTGCTTGGTCCAAAGCTCGAAGGCGAATAAACCATTAAATAATAAAAAAAATAATAATAATAATAAGAATGACAAAATAATAAAAAAGAGAGAAAAAATTGATAATTTTATAACCTGAGGTAACAACTTCAAACAAAATAAATTACACGACTTGTAACAAGCCATGATGACTTTGTCAACTCCAGTGTCTGTATCTAAAAGATATATAACAAATCAAGAAAATCTATTTATGGCCTTGGATTGGACATATCTTAAATAAAATTTCACAAATATATATA